>JAZHYW010069020.1:0-61817 GCA_037355805.1 Ixodes ricinus
CCTTTAGTTTCCGGTTACGTATTGCTTTATCTCGTGCAAAGTGTTGGCTCGCAGAATCCCATGTTCAGTTCTACGTCGAAAAATCCCAACCCTCAGTCCTCTCCTGGTATATTCTTAAAATTTACTCAAATTTGTTCAAGACCGCCACACAAACTGTCTAATCGCAAACATGCAAGTGCCCGAAATTTAATGCGAGTAAAAAACATTATCCTTTCACACACAAAAACATTCTCCTTATTGTTATTGTATTATTAAATGTCTAAAAATGGCGTCAGCAACTCTTTGTGTGTGGCACCTATGGCAGCATATGCCTCAAACTAAAATGTAAATTTATTTATATTTTTCGTCTTTTGAATGTTTGAATGTGGCAGACATAAATTATTTCAATCAATCTTTATATGCGAGTATCTTCACCCCTAAAAGATTGAGGTGCAGGCAACCTTCATATAAAAATAAAGGAAGGATTCCTAGTGCTTACGTAAAATCGACGCATATTCAAAGCGACTGGCCACAATTAAGCCCCAGGTTACGCTCCGCAACCGCGGCCTGCAGCGCCTTTTATTTACTGAGCTGTGCAGTCAACCACACAGCACTATGGTATCTTCGTAGCCACCGGACATGCAGAACACCACAAAACACCGATTGAATTACAAACACAAATCTTTGCCAAAATGTTGCTTCTAAAAAGCATGCAACGAATACACAAACCGGAAAGGATTTTCAGCCCCAGTCAAGGTGGCCAGAAGTGCCCGGAAGACCACATATAGGAACTTAACGCTTAACTTGCCCAACATTCACTCGCTACTGCCATGAACCTCCCTTAAAATTCCTAGTTTGCTGTTTTTGTCTTCTCCAAGCCCAATCCTTGTCACCATGCATACCTTTTTCTGGGACTTTGAACTTCCAGTATAGACTCCCTACCGAAGCCAGAGTTGCGCGTTCAGCCATCTTGAAATTCTAAGTGATGCGGGAAAGCCACTTCTCGTGCGTATAGGAGCTGCGCTCCGTTGAGTGCGGCCAGTCACGTGACTAAATTCGGCGAACAGCGGCGCCGCACTTGGAAAACAAAAAACGAGGACGCAAAAGCAGGGTAACATGCGCGGGCGCACGTGTGTGAAATGTCAGCGAACCGGCTTTCCTGCATGGCGCAGGATTCTTTGTTCCTCACGCGACCGATCTCGGCGAATAGCGACGCGGCGGCGCGTGGATAACAGAGGCGCAACTCTGACTCCCCAAGGGTGCTTACGCAGGAGCTCTATTTGGACGCTACTGAGGACGCCTCCCTGGCTGACGATCTCAGAATTTGCGCGACCCCTAGGAGTCCGAGGACAGCTGCACAAGAGCTGCTCTAGACTAGGACCGGCCGTAGCAAAGCCACTGAAACTGTTCATTCAAGAGGTGGAGACAATGCACTTACCATGACCTGAAGACAGATTTCGTTCCATACGAACTGTTGGATGGGATGAGGCTCCAAAGACCCCCGCCAAACGCCGTCTCACTGAAGCCAAGACGTGTTCCACGAGGCTCCTGTAGCTGTAATCAAGTTGCACATTTAGTCAGCGGGAGGTTAGTGAGCCCCAGTGGGAGTCTGTCATCTCCATTGTAAATAATAAATGTTGCGAGTGGAGTATGATCGCTATCCTGTGGTCTTTAACGTGCATCGCGCAGCGGCGACAGAGGACCGCACGCCGGTTTGAGGCTCATTCAAATTGAAACGGACAAGGGCGGGGATTAAACCCCGGACCCTGCAGCATGACCTTTAATCCGCGTTATCTGTGCTGCAGGGCGTTAACATGTCCGGTCACTGACCCCCCCCCCCCCCCCCCCATAACCGAGTTCAGAACCGGTGGTTGAAAAATATTTCTCGCCAAGCTGCAAACACAAAAAAAAGCAGATCTAGAACTTGCTGAAAAGAAAACAAAAACATACCCTTCGGAGTAACGTTGTTGACCACGCTTAATTTTTCTGCAATGTCCGCTGTTAAATTAGGTTTGCCAGCTGTCGGTTCGTCCTCCTTGCAAATGTTTCGAAAGCAGCTAAACCCATTCAGCGATACAAGCAATTACTTTACAGTGGAGCGACAATACTTCGGTGGTCGATCCTCCTATGCTTTTATATTGCGCCTAAATACTGTGAAGTTTAAACAAGCTATGGAGGTGGTTGAAGCTTGGGGAAGAACTCGAGAACGACACTCCTGTGAGGTGGCTACCAACGTTCGGCTATCCCTATGAGGCCACTAGGGTCTTGCTTTTAAGGTATCCCTTCTGTACACAGTTGTAGATATAAGTAACGTCGTAAGAAGTAAGTTAAATTTAGTCCTTTCAATGCTTCTATTCTCAGGGTCAACTTTCTGATGGAATTCAGCCACAACAAAAACATGTTTGGGTGCCTCAATGATGTGTATTTGTAGAACTAATCTCTGATGTTTGAAACTTGCACAAACACCCATTATTTTTCTTTTTCCGCACAATGGCAGATACGGAAAAAATAAAGAAAAAAATGCTTTTTCTCTTTAACTCATAATTTCAGAACAAGCGGCCACGTGATCCGACGTCAGTGTTCATCATAGTCATGCGCTGGAGTTGGTAAAGCATAGAGCATGGGCTGAGCTGCAGACATTGTTTGAGTGCAGCTATTTTCATCAGTGTTGCGGAGTTGCCACTCCAGAGTTGGAATGATTCTGCACTTTCGCGATCCCGGAATGGAATGGGAATGGAATGGGAATGAAATGGGAATAAAATGGGAATGAAATGGCGGCAGCGCTGGGGGGAGGGGAATGGCAATGGAACTAGATGCGCATAAGAACCGAGCCGTGTCAATTTTCATTTAGGGCCAACGTGCTGATGGTGGCAATTCGCTAGCGCATGGAAAGTTGCTACAGCATCATTGCGCTGGAGATGACTGACGGCTTGATTGTCTCACTGGCTTACGCTCCTCCAAGGATGAAAATGGTGCACCCTCCGTGAAGCAACCAGAACTGAATAGTTGTAGATGAACAAGATGTTGTTCGTGGCTGGCGCCGCGAGACGCAACAAAGAGGCTGTTATAATCATACGGGATTAGCAGGTAGATTTTCACCATAATGTAAAACCGAGCCCGAACTGAAAACCGGAGCAAAATTGTTATTTTTAATTGAACCGAAACAAAACTGTAACCCAAATCAAACATTTGATAATGAACCCGATCCAGAACGGAACTGTAATCTTATGTAGCGGTCACCGGTTCATTGGTAACGGTTTGGTGTAATAAAATGTGACCCGCTCCTCCTTTGCAGGTGGCGGCGAGAAGTAAATAAATATTCACGACGGTGGCGTCAGCATCTGTTTTGACTAAATAAACGGCAGCAACGGCATGAAGACAGTTATTTTATAATAAAACAAATACCGTATTTTCAGGGCTATAGTTCGCACCCGGTGTATAGTCCGCTTTCTTAGCTCACAAGCTATTAATCTTTTTTTTTATTGTTTGCTATATATTTGCAAATACTGCTTTGAATCAAATTATGCTGTGTCATCCTCGGCGTCCGAGCTGTTCGGCTCTCTGCAGCATGAAAGCTGCGAATAACGCCGCACTTCATGATTCAAACCACTATGGGCACACTCTTTTTATTATTATTATTCTTGCTTTCTTTTACAAATTCCATATCAAAGTGAGCGTGCGTGAAGACCCACAACCAAACGCAATTCAAAACTAGCCGATTTTGCTCGCCAGGGGCACTGCTCAAAACTTGAAAGATACAGGCCTATACCTTAACAGTGCCATACATCCCAGTCATATGCAAAATTTCTGCTTCCAGAACGTTCTTGGTTGGATGCCCGGCAGGGATCAAGTGCAGTGCCTCCCACGATGGCCAGCACTTGGAGAGAGAGAGAGTAAATATTTATTCGCACCCAAAAATTTGTCCTGGGTCATTTTCTTTACCACTCATCGCCCAGCACGTTCTTAACGTGCTGAACGGTGGTTACCAAGAACGAGGAGCACACACATGCCGTTTCTGAGGTGCGCATAATTCTCTATTTCTGATCAAATCGCAACGCGTACGATATAGTCATTTATTTCGGGCACGAGCTCGAAAGAACAATCTAGCATATCAATTGTTTCTCATTATTCCAGGCACTACATGAGCATCTGCCGCTGAGCCGATCGCTTCCCGAGATTGTCACGCAGGAAGTTACCGACTTTTTAGCCCTTGGCGCCAACAAGAAGCTAGTTAAGCAGAAAGTTCAGAAAGAAACGGGAAAGCGTGTGGTTTTGAAGGACCTGAGCAACGTGAGAGGCAGCAGTCAACCTTCTTCCAAGAACTATCTCCAGAAGACAGTCCTCCTGCTCCAAAATGACTATGGTACATACTAACAATGTTTGCTAACTGACAGCATGTTTGCTATGCATGGCTACCCATGTTAATGCATTTTTGTATCTTCTTATGCAGGTTCACACTGTCAGATCGTAACAAGGGAAGAAAATTTCCAAGGCCTGCTTATCTCCACCCAGGCAATGAGAACCACAATGGAAGCGTACCCTGAATATTTTGGTGTCGACGAAACGTATAAGCTCCTCAAGATGCGTACACAAGTTTTTATCATTCATGCTGAAGATTTGAACGGGTGCACGGAGGTTGTCTGTAGAGCGATTTTAGTATGCAGCAAGTCTAGGGTGGCTTCCGAGAAAGTTCAAGGAGCTTAATCCGTCGTGGGAGAAGGCACGATGTATCATGTCTGACAAGGACCTGCCGGAGCGGAACCTCCTGAAGAGGAACTTTGCCAATTCGAACACCCTTATTTGCATCTTCCACACTTTAAGAACATTTCGTGGAGAAGCTTTCGTGCGTGAAACTGAACATCACACCGAAAGAACAAGACAATGGGCTAGACCTTTTGCTGAAGATGGTAACTGCCAGATCGGAGGCTGCATTTGATGATCTACAGGCACAGTTCGCTGCTACAGCTCCCGAGCCTGTTATAGCGTATTAGAACAAAAACTGGCGCTCCATCAGGCACGATTGGTTCCCAGGACTGCAGTTTCTCATGAATAGCTTCAATAAAACAACGAACAACCGCCTTAAATCCATCAACGGGAAATTAAAGAGTGTCATCAAACGTCGCAGTTCTTTGGAAGAATTTGTGTCAGCATTGTTCGCTGTCCTTCAGGCCCTGTCTGATGAAAGGGATGAAAAGGCGGCTAACTCCGTTCATAAAAGAGCAACCTGTCATGACGATGACTCTGAAACCCGTCAGTATGAAGAGGCCCTCACCAGCTACACCTTTCAGTTTCAAAAAAGGCAAAAAGGATGTTCAAGCAAAGTCAACATACTGGAGGAGCTCAATCAGACTTTCAAGAGCCAGTCAAGGAGCGGTGACATGTCCACAAAGGCAAGAGTCTTGCAATTGCTCCTTTTGGCTCTCCATGCGGCTTCCTTGTAGGCACATGTTGGCAGTAAGGAAGAAACTTGACCTTCCACTTTTTGACGAGTCATTGTACACAATAAGATGGAGCCACAGATTCTACCATTCGAGGCAGCGCCTGTTTTTAGAACATCAGAAGGGCGTCGGAAAGACCAGCGTGACGACCACAACCACTGATCAAAGGAAGGCACTGACCCAGCATGAGAAATTTCGACGCGTTTTCAAGTCGTGCAAGTACCTGGCAGAACTAGCATTCGAGGAAACTGATGATCGATACAGCAATTGAGCCGAAACCATCTCCCATTTGATTCAAGCTTGGGAGAAGGGGCTGGATGTGGAGATTGTCAGTGCTGATGGAGAAGATTCTTTGACAACCCTCCCTACAACAATCCTTGATACGCCGACCTACGTAACATTGTTTCCCTCAGTTAACCAACAGCCAGACCCGGAGCCACGTCCAGCAGGTGACCTCCAGCAGTCGGGAGTGGATATGGAGATTGTCACAGGCACAAGTGTTGGTGGAGGAAGATTCTTTGACAAGCCTCCCTACAACAATCCTTGATGCACCGACCTACGTAACATTGTTTCCTTTAGTCAACCAGCAGCCAGAACAACCTAACCAACAGCAAGAGTCACACCCAGAAGGTGACCTCCAGCAGTCGGATGTGCACAAGGCCTCGTGTAGTCCAGGAACCTTCAGTGGTATCGGGACGTGTACAGGGCCTGCAAAGTACAGCTTCGGAAGAAATCAAAATGCCCATGAAGATAAAATCTCGAGGTCGGCCTTATGGAGCCATGACCACCGTCATTGGCCTCCCCAAGAAAAGAAGGAAGCTGCAGCCAAGACAGACGCTACCGAAAGGACCGCAAGAATTCAACTTCCTGCCTCTGTGAAAAACAAAGGGAAATTCTGGGGTGGCTTCTTGCAGCTAAGGAAGTTTAACGAGCTCTTGGAAGGCAACTGATTGGTAAGCAGAATGAAATACATATGTTTCTATCAAATTCTTTTAAACAGCATTTTAGTACAATCATTATGCAGTGGACTGAGAGTGCTAAATATTAATAAGTGAAACAAGACAGGCACTGCAACAAAGTAACAAGGTGCTGGCTGCTCTGTTGTCTTTTTGAAATTTTGAGCTTGTAACACGTACAAAAATTATCTTTCAGGTGAGCAAGAGGTTGAAACCATTCCCTCTCGTGTCAAGGAATCAACCTTGGCTGACAAGGTGGACTTGAAGCTTGTCCAACGGTTCTTTACGGAAGATGGATGGAACCAAGTGTGTAGTGTAGATGAATGTCAAACGAAAGACTATGAAGTGGAAATGCAACACATGCCAGGATCCTTTAGATGAGTCAACAGCAGTTATGTGCGACTCCTGCCTCTGTTGGTACGATCAGGTCTGCTCAGGTGTCAGTGCATCTGTCCTTTGTGGCACAACACCATGGTACACATGCCTTGCACCTACGTCCCATGATGACGTCGAACGCCGGTCACCACCATGCTGGTACTAGACTCAACGGCCCTTCGCAGCGAGAGCAGTGGTAAACTGCGCCACGCTCGGCTGTAGCAATTAGTATGTATCCTGATGATCGTTTCATCGACATGCCCCGCGAGACAGAGTAGCCGTCAAGTTAGATACGAACGGCAGGAAAGGAATGTGGCCACGGATTACCAAGTTCGAGGGACGCATTTCATAGCGAGCGTTTGCACTTTTCTACCGTTATTTAGGTTCGTGCACGCCTTTGCGCTCGGCTTTTGCCCGTTCGTGGTGTAGATGCCCATTGCCTTTCGTTACATCACGCCATTTCCACGCTTCGAGGCGCACCTTCGGGGCTCCCGGCCGAGGACGGGCGAGTGTTGCACCGCGAGTCCGGCCAGACGGCCAACGATCGGCGGCAGCCCCCGCATGCAAGCTAGCCGAGACGCCGCTGCCGGGGCATCGGTTTGTGCCGCCCGCGAGACGGTAACCTTAGCAAGGAGCGAAAGTACTGCAGGCGAGCCGGTTAGGAAACATCATAATATAAACCCTGAGACAATGAGAGTTGTCATGTCCGTTATTTTATTTATTCTTGTCCCAGTTTAGATTCTGACGGTAACCTTGTGTTGTTAATAGTAATTCCCAAAATCGTAAAATATTTCTACAAGCGACTCCTAGAGCCGCTCGTGAAATTTTGGGGCGCGCAATGAAGCTTTTTTTTCTTTTCTTTTGCACGATAGCCCTTTGCATCAAAACTTTGTCGGCGGCATATGGAAACTTTGTGTTTGTAGCGCAATCGCACCAATGCCGAAAAATTTCGCACGTACTGGCTAAACGTCATCATCATAAGCACGGCACGTTTTTCCCAAGTTCACACGTAACACAACTAGGTACATTTGCTGAAAATGTGGTGCTTGTCAGCGCATGTCCGGGTAGATAGCAGCATCCTACGCCTTGGTATGCACATCCGCACAGTGCAAAGTCCACCACCAGCATGGTGGAGGGACCCGTCCATTTCCTAGCGTGACGTCACGTGCAGGGCATGTATTTCAAAAAGTGCAAGTTTTAGGTAATTGTTCCTTTACATGAGTTTTGTGTGGTTGAATAAAATGCTCACAATGACTTTCTGGCAGGTTATATCCTGGATAAATATATAACATGATGAATATATGCAAAGTATTTCGCCAATATAGGGCACAGAATATTAGAAGCTGGTCTTTGAAGGATGGCACAATTTGGTTGTTAACAAATTCTGGTGTGATTTAGCACACAGGCGCAATAAGAATGCTATTTTATACTAAAATTATGAAAAAATGATGGCAAAAATATATTTTTTCTATACTTACTTATACTATGCGAGATAAATGTGAAGCGAGAATTCGTCAATAGGGAAAACAATCTTCTTTCTTCTGGACCAGTCGTCTAAGGGCATGTATGTAGTAAATTGCAGGGGGCTATGTTGCACGTTTTGGACTCCCAGGAGACTAGGGAGAAGGAAGTGACGTCAACAACGCTCCTTGGATGTTGATTGGTGGAGTCGCTGATGACGGTGAGTTTCCGCGATCGCGTGGTGTTGCTAATAGCATCCTCGATCATCCGCACCGGTGCGCACCGGGGCACCGAGGTGCGCCCCTTCATCTTCGATCAAGTGCACCGGTGCGCACCGGACGTCCTCGATCAACGAAGCGCACCCTCCCGGTGCGGCTTTTCGTTGCCCCAACGCGCACCAAGAAAATCGACGGTGCGCCGGGGTGCAGTCCCATCAGGCATTGCGGCCAGGAGCGGGAATCGAGAAGATGGCGGGAGTAGCAGACGCGCAGACTATCGAGACGGCGATCTTGCGAAAACGAACACGCCTCGCTGCTGCACTAGATGAATTCCTCAGCTCTTCTGACAGCGAGACGACAAGCTTCGTACCATCGCCGCGATTACCGGCGGTTGATGCGGTGGCAAGGAGCGCCTGAAAGGTACGAACTTCGTGGAAAGAGTTGCGAGGTGTTTCGATGACAGCCATGGTACGGCTATTATCTGGTGTTTCTCTTTCTTGAACCAACAGTGATGGGCAGCATATACGTGTGGAATTGTCACCTGCTTCTTGACCCCATCGACAATCACGTCCACAATGTTAATTTGTGTGGGACCGTCAAATCTGCGAGTAAAAAACATGAGAAATCGACAGCAGACGTGGCACCGCGCGCGACTACGCAAGAAAAAACGAACAAAACGCAAAAGTGATCGCAAGGTGGAGCTCGCCGCAGTGCACCGGCGCGGCGCAGTTTGTCCTCGATGTTGCACCGACTTCGCGCTGCACGACCAAGGAGCGCCAGTGCACTGTGCTGGTTTCAGGAGCGATCCGTGCGAGTTGATCGAATGCTATAGGCTCCTTGCACTGACGTCACATCGCATACTTTTGAACACCATATAAAAGGAGGAGAGGGAAGCTGCTTTTGTAAGAATTTTGAGTGACAGGTTAGTCTTCTATAATCTTCTGGGAGGAGAATAGCGACGCCTGTGCAAGTCGGGAGGCAAGAAGGATCCTGATAAGAGGGGGCTCCTTCTTCCCCTTTTCTCTGGAGGGCATCGGAAATGACGTCATGTGCAAGAAGCTATAAAATAGGTTCATTCACACCTAGCGTCACTTCCTTCTCCCTAGTCTCCTGGGAGTCCAAACACAGGGCACCGTGTCAATTCAAAGGGCAGCTATGCGTCCGGGACCACCTGTTAGCTAAGTGCGTAAATCTGACGATCGTCTGTCTGACCGCACTTCACGGCTTGGCAAGTGCCGTGGGGCGGCACTTGAATGTTTCCTACAGCGCCGTCCTTCGAGGAATTGAACGGGGGAGTTCGGTCATTCCAGGAGTGGAAATGAGCCCAGTGTCTCCATAACGACTTGAAAGGAATGGCATCTTTGAAAGCTCCGAGTCCCCAAATTAAATTAGAATGCAATAGGGATGCCCATTCCGCAACACTGATTCTCATCTTTAATTGAACGCGAGCCATTACCCCAATGGCGTTGCCCCAATGTTTGCCGATGCTCAAGGAACGATGTGCTCCGGGTGCATCTTACAAAATAAAGTAAAACAGCGCAAAAAACAAGACAAAAGGACAAAGAAACAGCGCACACACAGCGCTGTTTTACCTTGCTAAGAAAGATACCTGTTTGTTGAATAAGAGAAGTCTCAGGACGTGAAATCAAACTCACCTATGACAGCTCCGCGCTGAACACTTTCAGTGCCTGGCAAAGAATCGGAAAACAGTGGACCGCCACCGTCGTCGTAAGTGCAGCGTTTTGCCGACGGGCGCGCCACTGAAACAGGGTCGTTTGGCGTCGGCCGCGCCTGCCAAATCCGGAGTAGTTCTCAGCGCATTTCGGAGGAGTACAATCTGTAGTCACTCGCAACATTTCAGTTTCGTTTTCAACGCTGTCGCGGGGAAAGTGAAGGAGTATCGCGGTGTTTTTTGTTTTTTCGATTGCAGGGTGGGCTCTCTTGCTGTGCTTGCTTTCGTTCCTCTCGTCATAGCCCGACTCGTCCAAGCATACTGCGGCGATGACATCGTTGCAGCGCATTTCAGGACGTCAATAAAAACGGCAGTAACAACGAAATCAGCGACAGCGACGAAGATACCGCTCGAGTGACGACGTGGCAGCCGTTCTCGGCGATGTGTTCAGCAAGCCGTTCGCCTTGCCACGCGAAGAGGCCCAAGGTATCGCGTCACGTCGAAGACGTTGTGCGCGCTTATTCGGATGAAGAGCCAGGGTACGTCATTTGTTCGTTGCGTGGTCTCTGGGTAATGGAATTGAGAATAAGGTAAAACGCAATACGCCAGCCGCTGGGCAGATAGAAGTCGCCTACGGAGATGACGGTCTGCCCACAGCTGTATTGTAATTGCATCCCGGCTCGCATACAAATAGCTCCTAGTTGTCTTCATCGGGATCGTATACGTATAACCGCTAAGGTCTTAAAGTCGGGGTGCGCCGATATCATCCAGTAAACAATCAAAATGTTTGTCAAGGAATGAACAGTGATGGAAGCAGCATTTGAACCTTTTGTCGCAGGTTCTGTAGCATTCAAAATATTGGTATGGAGCAGCCGCTAAAGACGGCTTTTGAAGCAGAGATGCAAAACAATGGTTGCATATCTAAATGAGTTTGTCTGCTGTGATAATGACCTGCCAGCTCCCCTTTGATACTGGAGCATATTGCCTATCACATTTCGTGCTAAAAATAACATGGGATGCAAAAGGAACAGATAGCCTTTTTTTCTTTTTTAAACAAGGCTCTGGCAAGAGCGGCGGTCATTTAAAAATCGGTTCTAAAAATGGTTGAAAAATAAGTTGTAACCTAACCCTTCAGTTGCAATAAAGCCTCCCCTCCCATCCCCGTTCTACACTCAGTAGTTGAATTGGCCTGTAAATAATATTTCTGCGAAATGCCAGCAGAAACCAGCATATCCGCTTCTACGAATGAGAACGCGTCCCCCAAGTTTTATAAACCTGCCAAACTCAAAACTCTAATATCATAGACTACAAAAACAACCCCTGACAAATATTGCCGACCTACACTTGGCACCAAATGTCACACCGCTCTACAAAGCGGCATTAGAACTATAGTCACGGTGACGAATTGCAAGAACGAAGTGGAAGCTCCTCCCACCTCTTACTTTAGTAGAACGAACGGTGGATAAGGTAACCTCCTCTCCACCATTCTCTCTGCTTGAAGTGGAAAGAGGTGGAAGAAACTTCCACTTCGTTGACCTGCCACCGACTATAAGTTCAATCAAAGTTGGCTGCTCGTTCGGTCCGACAGCTGCGCAAGAACAACCGCATTTATTAAAAAAAACAGAGACCCGTGTTTTTCTATGTTTTTTTTTCTATCTTATATTTCTTGGCTGCTTACCTTTTTTTATTTATTATTAGAGATTATTCATGCGATGTTAGCATAAAGAAAGCCGAATCTGTCAATGATTCGAGGAATGAATTCCGATGCCTTATTGAGCTAACCCTCCAACACGTCAGCCAGCTGTTGCCGAGCACTCCGGTGCAAAGCGGTGAAGCCCAACGCATGCACGCTCATGCGGGGTGAGATGTTGCGAAGGTCGACGGGAGCGGCACAAGTGCCAGGCGGCACTCTACGCAGTCGCGGCATAGCTGGCATGTGGCAGACACGGTAATCGAGTAATTTCACCAGGAGCATGCGGTCGCGGGTTCTGTCCATCCTGCTGCATATATTGCCATCCTACTATTTTGCAAAGTTTTCTCGAGACTTTTGAGTCCTGGCCAGGGCAGACATCGTGCTTCGGTAACTTCGTTGATATCGACGATCAACTGGCCAGGCGGGTCAACCGGCCAGAGTGCATTAATGAACAATCCCTACGCGCTCTCGTTTCACCCGGAAGTCGGCACTACAGCCGACCCCACGAGCCAGTAGGACCAATCAAACAGCATCATAAGCGCGGCATCACTGGCAGGCCTGCCCCCTGTACGTGTTCTTTTCTGAGCTTAACGCAATCGGGTGCAGATGAATGCCCCGTGACTCGCGCTTAGTCAGGTGTTCGAGGTCATGTGCATCTCGAGCTCCAGATTGTGCGCAGACCCAAAGATGAAACAAGCTATGGCGAGTAGAGACGGCGCAAGCGCCATATTCGTACCATTTTGTTTCTTTCTACTTTTTCTAAATATTAGGGCCGACCACATATTAAATTACGCTTTTATATTTTGCTGCGAGCCCATCCTGGCGCAGTTATGGCGAGCAATTTTGAGACAAAAATGGCGCTTTGGCACGAGATGTAGCAGACTTTCAGTTCATGGCGGAATTCGGCTGCAAAATGGCGGTGCACTTCCATCACTGGATGAAGGATTCCATCAAACTTGGCGTCGGGCAAGATAGCAACAGGAACCGAAACTGTTAAAAAGCGCGGGCGCGACGCCTCCTGAATCGGTGGCCCACATGCGCCGCTCTTGCACGCCAGCGTATTCATAAGATTGATAAGGCGTTGACGCACGCATGCAGACGCCGCATTGTTTGAGGCTTTACTTTAGAACAGTCACTGCTGCAGTAAGCCGACGCGTGAACACTCATTCCCTGGATTATCTCCCGATGCTTGAGTAATTTAGCCGCACAGGTCTATTCAGTGAGATTAGCTATCAACGAGGCACCATTTTCAAAGATCAGTAGACACTCCGGGTAGATAAAGGTTTCTCTAAGATTTGCCGCCGTGCGACCCGCGTCAGCCATGTCTGCCAGTCGCACCGCCCTCGCTTTGTCGTCGTTCCAAGCGCTTGTGTGCCTAGTTTCCTTTCCCTCCGCCCTCCCGGGGTATGGTGCCGTTACGCGCATCTACTTTCCGCAGGGTGTCCGGTCCCGTTCTGCGCATGTCGTTTCCTCCGGCTCCTCGAGGCGCGGCAGTAGTCATCCACGCGAAGCAATGATCACCGATCAGAGACTGGCCAATGTTCGTGCCTCTTTGTTCAAAATTCTGTCCCGTCTGTGTCGTATGCTAAGCAGCTTCGCTGGTCATCCACCTTCACGGAGTGGAATGGCTCATGATTTTGTTTCGATTATCACGCTGTATGTGGAGCGACGAGGAAGAAAAGGGTACTTGCCGCGTCGCGAGTAAGTGTAGAGCTCTCCACGACGACGTGAGAGACGATAGCAGAAAACCGAGGCATAACCCGGCTACACTGAAACCGTTGGACTTATCTAGCTGGGCTCAGGCCATATTCGAATAAAAACCTCGGCGAGCATAAATACCCTGTCAGCGTCCCTATTAAAAAGTATGCGTTCGAGAACGCTTGGGCGTCTCGTGCTCCTCGAGCGCGCACGTTGCCAAAGCATGCCGCAAGACATGGAGCGTGTGAGGCTGGGCGTTCGAAAGACACGCGCCGACGTTCTCACTTTGTCAGTGATCCTACTACATGTCTTTCTCGCCTTCAGAACATCCAGGGTGGGTCGAACGAACACCTTCACCTCAGCACAAATTGCAAATGACCGAGACTCTGCCATCAGACTTTGTACATGCATCTCTTGTCATTTCCCGATCCCCACCCTTGCCCGTTTCGATCTGGATGAGCATCGTACCGGCGTGCGATCGTGCATCGCTACTGCGTGGTGCACGTTAAAGACCCAAAGCTAGCGGTTGTACCGCACTGGCTAAATTTCTCATCTACAGCTGGGAGACAAGTCGCCCGTTGAGGCAAACTAATATTGAGTTTGTTTCACACGCACTGACACCGTTCGAGTCACTGATCTCAATGACAATGACATGACAATCAATGACATTCTCGTGCTGGGAACTCGTCAAGCTGTCCATGCAGCATTTTTTCCCAATCCCCGCCATTGTAAAAAATGGTAAATAAACATTGAATTGAACGGTTGAATTGCTGGATCGCGCTTCCCGCTTGTTCGCTGCAGCGCGGGTGAAGCCACCGAACTTCACTCGCTTGGGATACGATTTGCGGTTTTGGTAGCCTTTTGCTGCGGTTTTCCAGCGTGCTGTAGACACGTTTTCTACTCGTTCGTCGTCACTCGCCGAAGAAGTTTTTTAAGACTCTATGTATTGGTGAGACTTGCCGTTGTGAACACGTGGAAAACTTTGCGAAAGCGCAGTGCCGCAGGAAAACAGCACAACTCGTCGAAAGCAAGGGTCTGGCGGTGTGTTGAAAGCGTCCCGGCACGCCGAAGTGCCGTGTCTCTGCGCCTTCACGCGCTTGGATACCGACCAAGAATCGAGCGCCGTGTGAATGTGTTTAGCGAGTGCGTATGTGCGTGAAGCCGTATGTGCCTCTGGATCAGCGTCTTACTTTACTCTGGCGACTGTACACTTGCGGCACTCGCGGTCCACAAACTGAGCTTATTCCAGCGTCCAGTAGCGACTGGAAAGAGGGGGGGGGAGTTACGTCTTTTTTCGTTCTTGAAGGCGATTTTGCAGAATACCGCGTTCAAACAGACCCTCATCGCTGATCAGTGCTGGCTCATTATCAACCTACGTTAGTCATGACGTTTGAGCGCGGCTGCTGGTGGCGATTTGGTCAACAGAATTGCACGCGACCACACGGGCCCCGCGCTTCAAAGATTTTCATTCTCGCCGTCTTTATTTATTTAAATTTGCGAAAACCGAAAGCCCTCCTCGCTCCACGTGGCTCTTGCTCTATTCGTGCTCCCATGTGATCCGGCCGAGTAAGATTTGGAACATAGCCATGGTTAATAGGCTGACCATAAGAACGCGCATTACAGATCTCCCCTCTTTTGTGGTAAAGCAACTCACCGGAACGAGCTGGACGATCCAAAACTCCGTGGCGATATATATATATATATATAAACGATCTAAAGGCATCTACGTGCGACATATATATATATATATATATATATATATATATATATATATATATATATATATATATATATATAAATGATCTAATGGCATCTGCGCGACACGTTCCAGGAGCTCTGGTGCGGCGTCAATTCTTGATCGGTATCCAAGCGTGCGAGCACAAGATGCATCACTCTCGGCGTGCTGGGAAGGACGCTTGGATGCATGCCGCGAGACCGGCGGCTACTTGTTTTCGACAGGACGCCTTGCCTTTTGATACGGCTTCACACACAACATTACTCTGCGCTTACATCGCACGGCGTCGGTGCTTGAGCCGGTATCCAAGCGCGCGCGAACGGCCTGGCAACGGCTGCTGGCGTGCCAAAGGCTTTGAACATGCTGCGAGACCACTTGCATTCGACGGGTTGTGCTCTTTCCTGCGACACTGCGCTTTCGCAGATGTTCCACGTGTTGCCTGCGTACGATCCTCAGCAATACTGATCGCAAAAAACTTGCTGTTTGCAGACGAGGACGAACCGGTGAGAAAACGTGCTCGCAGCGCGCTGGCAAACCACAGCAAACACGCCGGCAAAACCGCCGAAATCGCCAGCGAGGTTGCGTCCGGTAACTTCAACTTGCGGTAGCGGGAAGCGCGATCCAGCAATTGTCGTTGAGCTCAGTGGTTCGACTTAGAGACGGGTCGCTCAGGAACGACCCGGATGCTGACCTTTCTTTAAAGAACAGGTGTGCCGTGGCAAACCAAAGTAGTGGCGATTCTTTTGTGAACTGGTTGCTTTCTTATTGATCCAGCGTACCTGCAGGTCTGGCAGGTCAGAGGAACTGGGCGCTGGCGGTCTTTGCCGGGCGCGATGCCGCACGCCATCTGGCTATTGTGCGGAAGCAACCATTCTGTTTCCTGCTGCTATGACGACGAAAACGGCCTTTTTGTTGACAAAGTGGCACCTTCCTGCTAGGGCCGCTAGCTGGATGGGGCTTTGGCGCAGCAGTCAGAACGGCGCCATTCGTGGACCCGGCCAGCCGGCTCCGACAGTACAGTTAAGGACATCTACGGGGACAGCTTGGTGAACGAGAGAGAGCGGACTTCTCTCTCCAAAGAACCACGGCTCACTCATTCTTTAAGGGATGCTGAACCGAAATCTGGATTCCACAAAATAAGCGGCAAAGCGTGCAGCAGGATACTACAAACTGCAAGAAATCACTCGTACAGCGATACTCAAACGGGTGACCGTGTTTTTCCAAACAAATGAAGCGCATTTGACAAGTGTGGTGACGTCTTGTTTCTCGAAGAGAGAACGACTCTAACGCCTTTCCCCGCTTCGCCTCCTCGAAGAGCGAAAGAGGAGAAAACAAGATATCTCTGCGTCACGCACCTTGTCGGCCTGAACCGTCTGAAGCCTCACCAATAGCGTCGTTTCAGCGATATCGCCTGCAAAAGAAAGTGTTGTGGGGATTGTAGCGTCCCGCTGGCTCCTGCTTTATTGTTTTTGAAATCCAATTTTCTGTTCACCATCCTTTTAAAGGAGCGGCTCAAAAAGATCCGGCTCGCTCCTGAGTCACAAAGTGAGCCGGTGAGCGTTCAAATGTGCCGGTTCATTTCATTGAGCTGAGCCGTTCAAACCGCTCACTGAAGTGAGCGTTTGCCAATCTCTGGGTTGACTTCTCTCCCGGATGCATCGCACTCTGCAGGTGTTGCACGGAGAACTGGACTCAAACGAACTCGCCAAACGCACCGAGTGCAGAAGGCTGATGCTGCCGCCATCTATGTTGTAGAAAAGGTGCCGACCTCAAACCGAAACTAGCACCTTTCTCTTCGGGTGATGGGTGGGAATGCGAAAGTGAGTCGCACACACGTTTATCTACAAACGTTGGTCGCTGCAACCTGTGGATTTATAGTACCGATGACTTCAAGCAACTCGTCTGTCGTGGAGATAGTTACAGGCGGCGTAAATTTCCGCCCAACCAGCTGTCTACAAAGCAGCTGGTTGCGATCTTTCAATTCTACGGCCGTTTACACATGAAGAAAACTGATGATGCTGTCCGAGCAGAAGCTTGATCCGTTTGAGCATGGTATTTTGCGTGAACCACTGAAAGGGTACGGCTTAAAACTAGTCTGTTGGAATATCCAGCATTGGGCAGTCAGAGGTTTCTGCTGGGGAGTTTTGTCGACAAAGGTTCAATTTTTCACCCACACGGATGGTGATAAACATCTCGTAACCTAACCTAACCTAACCTAACCTAACCTAACCCAACCCAACCCACTACCTCCCCTCCCCCTCCCCCCCCCCCCCGTACACCCGCTCTGCAGCGTCAGCCGGCAACCCAAGCCCCGCTGTCCCCCATGCACCTCCGTAAATAGAGTCCCATACGATTTAGTTCAGCGATGTTTCGTCAACAACATTCATTGTTTTGTTTCTTTTTCAGTGTTAATCGTAAAAAAAGAAATGTCGTATATATTGCCAAATGCCTCGACAAAACAAAATGTTAGAGGAAAAAGCATAAAGAAGTAAGCCCACACCATGGATAGAACCCGGGTCTGATACGTATGAGGCAGACATCTTACCACCAAGATTACGCTACCGCTTCGGAAACTCGCATTGTAACCGCTGCCTATGTTGACGGCAGCGGCGCCTATCTCCACGAACCAGCCAATCCGGCGTGAGCGCTGCTGCTAGGGTTTGTATCGCCTGCGCGTTAAAATATGCCCCCGCGGGTCGGGGGGCAGTGCCCTTGGTATTCCTTGGGTGCCGCCGGCCAGTGTTTGCCCTGCCCAGTGGCGGCCGTTTACAGGAGGGGGGGGGAACGCATGCCTGCCCCCCATTCCGGAAGGCGGGGGGGGGGAGGGCAAGCGCCCCCCTTGCCCCTCGGTTGGTACGACCACGGCTACGGTCAGAACCGACACAAGAAGCCGCCACTCTCCTTTGTGCCGCGGTACGGACTTCCACTTGGTAGTCAATTTCTTGGCAACGAAACTGCTACAAGGATTCCGGCATCAAGCATATGGCAAAGTGGGAACTTTCTAAAGAGCTGCTCTGCTCGCAGCACATTTACTTCAGCGAAGATATGCAATGGAAGAAAAAAGACAACAACACTGCGGGAGCTTGACTGTCAACCTTTATTTCTGGGAACAGTGAAAGAGAAGTCTGATCACATATTTATCATCTGCAGATTTCGTTCAAGACAACCATAAAAGTAAAAGAAAAAATATTGCCATGAAAAAGATATGCTTTCAAATTAATTACACAATGCAAAAATATTCACACATTCAGCAACGATTGAAGGATACTGTAAACAAAGCAAATTCATGGCCGAGTTATACCCCATTCACACGGGCTGGCTAAAGAATGTGTAGCTCAGGTCCCTTAGCTAAAGGGACCTGTATCGAAAGGCGTTCGAGATCACCGGCGATAGCCCGGCTAAACCGAGGGGCAAACGAGCAACATATAATTTTTGGTCTAAACAGGTTTGAGAACACATTCTTCACTTTATTAGAAGTGGAATATATTGTTTTAAGACGAATTAATAATTGTTTTATTGATTTTATTATATGGTGCAAGTAAAAACAGCTTTTTCTTTGAGAATGTTTTGATATTGTTGATATTGATATTTATTTATTGCGTGCCCAAAAACACCATAATGGTTTTGACATTGGTGCACAGAAGTCAGATTCCTATGAAACATGCAAACATATGGAAACCACAATAGTCATATTAGAACAGTCAGCATAATAAAACAGTCGTAACAAAGTACATAAAATACACATCAGGTGTTAAAGGTAAAATAAGGCATGAAAAAAAAATCGTGCTGGACAAGGAGGTTGCATGATGTCTGAATACGATAGATTGGTGACTCCTTTAATCGCATGTCGGGGTAGAACATGTCGCACTGTCGCGTGACTTTCGTTGGCACACGTAACTTTATGCTGCCCAAAAGGTCAGGTACGTCAATTACACCCTGGATAAGCTTTTGTAGAAAAGCCGCATCTCGGCAATGCCTTCGGTCATCCAAAGTGCTGAGATTCAAAATCTTAAGCAGAGAATGGTGGTCGAAGTAAAGTCTCCTGTGGAAGTATCGATCATAGACTATGCGAACCAAACGCCTTTGCACCGCTTCAATACGTCTACATTCAGTCTCCGTTAAATGGTTCCACACGACAGAAGCGAATTCGAGCCTGGGCCTGACCAGAGCACAAAATAAACGTAATATGGCCTCAGGTGCTTGGAAGTGCCGAGTCAAACGGGAGATCATACCAAGCATTTTGAACCCGGTACCACAAATAGTAGTTACATGAGAACTGAACGTAAGTTTGCAATCGACTAACACCCCGAGGTCCCTGATCATATCAGTTCGAGTAATAATACAGTTTCCCAACGTGTACTTAAAATGTAAGGGATTTTTACGTCTAGTTAGCGAGATGACTTTAGTTTTGTTTATATTCAAAGGCAAACGGTTGGATGAGCACCATTGCAAAATACTCAAAACATCAGACTGTAACGCATCACAATCTTTTTCAGAACAAATACTTGAGAATAACTTAATGTCATCGGCAAATAAAAGCACTTTAGCAAACTTTACACAATTTAAAATATCATTTATAAATACCAGGAACAACAGTGGCCCCAACACTGACCCCTGGGGTACGCCTGAAGTTGGGAAAAACGGATTAGATAACACAGTATCAACTCGAACAAAATTTTTCCTCGATGACAAGTAACTATAAACCCATTCACAAAGTTTAGGGGCGAAACCATATTGTTTCAATTTATGTACAAGCAAAGCATGGTCAACCTTGTCGAAAGCCTTTGTAAGATCGAAATATACCGAGTCAACCTGCCCTCGGTTTGAAACGACCGGGGCTGCGTAGTGTAGAAAAGTACAAAGGTTAGTTTCGACAGAGCGTCCTTTAATAAAACCATGTTGTTGCAGCGTCAGATACTTAGATAAATGAGAGAAAAGACATTCTTGCATAATGGTTTCAAATACTTTAGCAAAACCACACAGTAGTGACACGGGACGGTAATTTGATACACTACTAGCATCACCAGCTTTATGAATGGGCACAACTATGGCTTCCTTCCATATTGCTGGAAACATACTGGTACGCAAAGATACATTAAAAATATGGGCTAAAATTGGCGCTAGAAGCCCACAGCATCCTTTAATAATAAATGGTGGAATGTCATCAGTGCCCACTGACGATTTCGGCTTGAGCTTTTTTATCGCCTTTTCAACGTCCCGTGTAGCAACACTGAACAGGGAGAGCGAGTCCCCATCACTGGGATCATTGATTAGATCTGACTTCACCGAATGTATGGGCGATAAGTAGCAGCTGCTAAAAAACGAGGCAAACTCATCAGCGATGTCTTTTGGCGATGTAACATAATGAGTATCACCGTTACTAGAAGAGCGCAGAGATGAATGTTGTGAAAACGAATGCGGTTTGGTGTTTACGTGTTTCCAGAAAGATTTGGGATCAGAATATAGACTATTTTCAACATGTCTTTCGTGGACGTATTTGTCACGTGCAAGCAATATTTTAGCTAAGGAACGAAAGTTGGAAAACTTTTGGTACCATACTTGTTTACACGTTCTCTTGTATAGACCATGAAAACGAGTCTTTTTACGCAGAGCCGTCTTCAATTCCCTCGAAAACCAGCTCGGAAATTTCCTCGGTTTAACGAGCCTTTTAGGCACATACTTTTCGATAGCTTCCTTCATTACCGACGTCAATTTTTGTGCTGCAAAATCTGAGTCATTCGAATCATATAGCTCAGACCACGCGTGTGATTCTACATGCCTGTAAATGCTGAAATAATCTCCCTTTTCGTAACAGTAAATGAATTTCGATAGTTCTCGCGATAAACATGGCAAGTAAAATTCGGCTTCAAAGGGCGGATGATAAGCATCGACCCTCACCAAGGGGTGTGACGAAGACGCTATCGCGCCGACAGGGAAGTTTGATAAAAGCAAGTCAAGTGTATTGCCAGAAGCATTCGTTAGATTATTGTGCTGTGAAAGACCATAAAAGTTGATAAGTGGCAAAAACCAAGAAGCTTTGCTCTCTGTCAGGTAATCACAACAATCAAGTCTGCCAAGGGCCCAGTCTACGCCTGGAAGGTTAAAATCTCCAAAAATTTGCACTTTGTATTCGCTAAAATTGATTAGACTTGTTAAAGTGTCGAAGTGTGAAATAAAAGTTGAGCATTCAAATTTAGGTGGGAAGTAATAGTTTCCGATGAGGTATTTACTACGATCACGCAATAAAATTTCGAGCCATACGCACTCATCACAAGTCTCAAGGTCTTGTCTACGGCACGATTTTAACTTGCTCGAGACTGCAATTAACACCCCACCGCCGAAACGTTGACCAGTGGCGCTATAATCACGATCGCGGCGAAACACAGTGTAGTCATTCGTAAAATATTGTGAATCATGTATTTCGGCACATAACCAAGTTTCAGTAAGACAGATTATGTCAAAAGAGGAAAGCGCTAGGTTCGACGAAAATTCATCTGCCTTCGTTCGTAATCCGCGGACGTTTTGATAGTATACCTTAATTGTGTTCTTCGACGCTGCCATTTTGGTCTATTGATTCAGACACGCGCGACGCGTCCAGTTTCCCGAAAAACTGATGAAACAGGCACCCTTCCGGCCAGACTTCAGGGTTATTTAAGGCCTCGAACGTCTCGTCTTCCACAGATATATGAAAGGAAGCATACGAGGTGTATTTCGTCCTAAGTTTAGCACAAGAGGCGATCTTTGCCTTCAGAACAGGCTTGATAATATCGAGCACCTCTGTAACCGATGTGTCCGGATCTAGCCTAGACACAAACAGGGCCTTCGACAGCGCCTTGCGCGGTACAGATTTTACCTTGCAGTTCTTGGACGTTCCACTGGAGGCCTTTGCTTGGCGTCGAGACTTCCACGGCACAAAACCGTCCTCGGTAACGTTCATTGGGGAGTTGACCCGCAGACCAGGTTGGCCCGCACGGCCCGCGACCGTCGAAGCACACGCAGCCGATGTAGCGGTATCGTAGTTCAAATCCGTCTTGTGATTGCCGATGTCAGGGGCAGTCCAAGCTGACGAAGACTGACGATCGAGGGTCCCAGACGCATTCGTGGTAGGTGGAGCAGCACTCGCGTTCGCCGACATGACAGCAGCGTAAGGCATTCGTGGCCCAGCCTGCATCGGTCTCGAGCTCGGGAGGCATTTGCGGATTTGTGACAGCTCAGACCGAAGGCTGTTGTTTTCTGCCTTCAGGCACTTCACTTCAGTCACGAGCAAATCCAGCTTGTTCAGAATAGTTGTGAACATGTGGACCGCCTCCGAAGAGAGCGACTCACCGTTCACAATCGACGGAACTGCCGGTGTCTTTTCAACGCTTGCCGAGTCCTCCTCGTCTCCGGATTCATTAGGCTTTGATGACCGTCGAATGCAGGATGTACACTTGTAGGTGCTGAAACCAGTCTCCATAAGTACGTTGTAGTCTTCGGCACGCACGTCGATGCATTTACAATGAAAACGGCGGTTACAGCCGGCCGAGCATTTTAGGTATTGCTGTTTTGCGTAGAATGTCTCGCTGGTGTGGCCAAATTGCCCGCAGTGTTATCTAATCCAAAATCCAAAGGAGGTATGCAGTCGAGGTACACAAGGTGCGAAACGTGATCGACAACTCTCCGTGTTTCCCCGAGTTTGCTCTGCTACTTCTTTGCATCTGCCTCTGGGTCTTCTCGATTCGAGCATCTCGAGACCGGGCGAATCGTCTCATAGACTCCGGCGTTCCTCCTTTGTTCGCCGATGTCATCGGTCCCTCGGAGAACGAATTAGCGACCATGTTTCCGCCTCGGACCAATGAACTCGACGGCCTCTCTTACTGGTGGCACTAATGCTGGCACCCAAGTTCTGCAGGTCCACCAGACGAAATCATGGTCACAAAAATGCTCTGGACAGGCAAAGCGGACGACTCACCGTCGCTACTCAAATTAGAGTGTGCTCACTACAAAGCCTGGCAGGTTGCCACGAGACGCGGCCGCCGAAAGTGAAAAGGTAGAGCGGCAGACAAGATTCATGTAGCGGGCGCCCCGCCGCGGCGAGACGCCGAAACACACTTGTCCCGAGCGATGGAATGTGCGCTCGTGCTTCTCGCGTTCCTAGGGCTACCGCTTCTTTTCTCGTCAAGTTTGAAAACCATGTTTCGGGTCCTCGCCGCTGCGAAAGCTGTGCGCTGAATACCGGACTCCCCTAAGACTCCCCGAGGAATGCTCTGTGCTACCAGATCCTCGCGCCCCAAATCTGTGACCGGGTACTCTATGGCTCCGTCGTCGAACTGCCAGGCTTTGGGAGTGTAGACGAGGCTATGTCACTACGTAGTAACTGCTCAAAGCACGTACAGCCACCATTGCGTTCAGGCCACCGCTGCTGCCCACTGTCCCGAGTATAAATTTGTCACTACCATCTTCCATCAGTTTTGTACTCACGTTTACTTTATAATCTTTGTCTCGCAAATATTCATTTTATTACAATGCAATAAACAAAGCAGAAGCATATATGCTAGATTTTGATTTGGAATTCGTAGGTGCGAGGCTACTCCCTGTAGCTGTAAAGGGAGGTCTGCGGGCTCCGTTTATTCTAACCTCTCCTTTAGCGAAAGGGACCTTTGTGCGCCGTGTGAATACAAACTCCATCTCCCTTTACGATAGGGACCTATGCTTAAGGTACCTTTATGCCGCTTGTGTGAACAGGGTATTAGTATTCATTGAGACTTAAGCAGGGCACACGTGAACGATAAAAATGGGCGCTGCACGCCAGTATCATAGCAACCGGTGCTGGCGTCCCTACGTCACTTCCACGCGGCACTCTGATCTGGTCGATACAGATAAAGGCCCCTATTGGCGGCGTGTGCGAACTTCAGGGGGCACTCCTAGCTATCATCGTCATCATTTGTGACATCACGGGTAGGCCAGACTTGGACAGACCGTGCAGACCTTTGATCCGTCGGCTCGTCAGCTCGCTTCATGCAATGTTTGGGTAACGCGCGGCAAAGCCTGTTACACGCATTGTGTTTATTTGGTGAAGTGATATTTGTAATAGGAGATTGTTCGCCGAAGCTTGAAACCATGGCACGTGTGCTGTCAACGTTACTAGACTACCTCAGTCGTGGAACTCTTGCGGAAGGGGTACCCCCTTCACTCGCTCACTTCAGTCCGCCTCCAGTTGTTCAAAGCGCCATCTAGATTTTTCGTTTACAAACTGTGTGTTTCATAGAGTACGGTGGAACGCCATACTAGACGCTGCACTTCAAAACGTATGCTATCCCATGAATGCACTGTAGTTACCAAAACCGCCGTCCGGCGCGTCGAACGATGGGAGGCAAGTCGTGGCGAGAGAGGGAGTACTGCTCGAGCATGCAGCGTCTATGAGCAGTTCCGTAACTGAGCTAATCTAAGAACGTTGTGTGCCGTTTTCTATCCCAGTGCAAAAAGCTGGATAAGGAATATCCACCGCTTTACCCACTACTACGTCTATTAAGGAGAATATTTTTTTATTATTAAGCGTCGGTCAAAATGAGAAAGGAACGTCTTATGCAAATTGAAAATAGGAAAGTGAAATTGGAGAACCTCTCACGTGTGTGGTAAGACACTTCAGTAAAAGCGACTCCATTTATCCTGTTGGTTCCAGTGTGTTTTGTGGGTACTGGTCTCTTACTAGTTCCAAGTTGATTCCTTTTTCAATTTTGTAAACCAGTTAACAAGCATGTCATCACAATAACTGGCAGGAAAAAGCGGTGACTGGCTTCCATAGTCGTTTTAATTAAATCCTGCTTATTCACCCGGTCGACGCGAAACATGTGAGACCCCCTTGCGATCGAAGTCTTAAATCTAGTAAGTCAGTGACATTTCAGAGTCCCAAAAAATGAGGTGTACACCTGCTATGAATTACTACCGTTTGTATGTTTAATTTTGAGGACCGAAATCTGCATAATGCCTGATGCGCTTCTTTGCGAGCGATTTAAACTTTTAATCAATTCTTAGTAAAAATTGGATAGGACAAGTTAATCAATCGCCTGAATTTGCCGGGCCATGTCCGACAATTTATTTATTTATTTATTTACAATACCCTCAGGGCCATAAGGCGTTAGAGAGGGAGTGGGTGTGAAGTACAATGTTTGTTACTGCTTCTCGGAATCTGATGGGGTCCTGAATGGTGACGATGTCTTCGGGAAGGTCATTCCAGTCCACAATTGCATCAGGAAGAGGGGCGTGCTGATGTGCTGTGGAAAAACACTTTGGCCGGGCTATTTTATTGCAATGATCGAGTCTGGAGGAAAGATAAGCCGGTGGGGAAAGAAGAGACTGATTTAGAAGTGGTGAATAAAAACTTTATGCAGAAGGCAGAGACGGAATATTTTTCGACGGGTGGAAAGCAATGGGAGAGAGAGATTTGATTTAATGAGGGAGACACTGGAAAAACTGGAGTAATCAGACTGAATAAAACGCGCAGCACGGTTTTGAACAGATTCAATGTAGTCTGTTAATGTAGCATGATGAGGGTGCCAGATTGAAGATGCGTATTCTAATTTAGACCGGACTAGGGCAAGATAGAGGAGCCGTTTTAGTTGAGAAGGGGCGGATCTGAAATTGCGACGAAGGAAACCCAAGCTTTTGTTAGCGGAACTCACAACTGAATTAATATGGTTTTCCCAGGAGAGGTTTGAAGTTAGAAGAACGCCGAGGTATTTATACATATCCGTGGGTTGAAGAGGGATGCCATTGAGAAAATGAACAGGAGAGGTTTGAAAAGAGGAACGAGAGAAGCGCATGCATTTACATTTGCTGACGTTAAGCGTCATCTGCCAGTTAGTACACCAGCTCTGAACTAGGTCAAGGTCATTTTGTAGGGTTAAAGAGTCATGAGGGGATGTTATTTTTCGGTAAAGGACACAGTCGTCGGCAAATAGGCACATGGGTGAAGATACCTGAAGAGGAAGATCGTTGATGTAGATGAGGAAAAGTAACGGTCCAAGCACCGTTCCCTGAGGCACGCCAGATGTTACGGGGGCTAAAGTGGATGAACAATCATTAACATAAACAAACTGATGACGCTGAGAGAGAAAAGATTCAATCCAGGAGAGAACATTATTATCGAGGTTTAATGACGATAGTTTTAGAAGCAGTCTGTTATGCGGAACTTTGTCAAATGCTTTAGCGAAGTCGAGAAATACAGCGTCAGTGGGGTAGCCAGAATCAAGGTTTGCGAACAGTCATTGGTTAAGCAGAGAAGTTGGGTTTCGCAGGAGTAGTTTCGACGGAAGCCGTGCTGCGCTTTGTTAAAAAAGGAGATAGAATCAAGGTGAATAGATAGTTGCTTGTGGATTACGTGCTCGAGTATTTTAGAAGGTACAGAAGTTAAAGATATTGGCCTATAGTTTAAAGGAGAAGATTTATTACCGCTTTTGTGGACCGGGATGACCTTGCCGATTCTCCAATCTTCAGGAACCGCCGCCGTATCTAATGATTGCTGAAAATGTTTTGTTAGAAATAGGCTTGAGGAATATTTAGTGCTTTGTAAGACCTTAGAATTTATGCCGTCGACACCACAGGAAGAGGACATTTTCAGTGACTTAATAATACTAACAATACCTTCGAAATCAATACAAATTGGATCCATAGGTAAAACATTGCTAGTAATAGGTAAGGACAGTGTTAAGGGAGGAGTGGGCGGTCAAGAATTTATGAAAATTTCTGCTTTTCTTTTGCGATGTGACGAACTTCTTTGCCACATATTCGATGCGGGAAGAGCTCAGCGCCAGTTGCTGACGAGCATTTGCTCGTCAGCAACTGTCGAGATTTAAAGCTTGAATAGAAGCGTCGGTATTGGCAAGCTCATTGTAGCTAAAACAAGTGTGCGGCGCTTTCCACCATAACTGTGTGCGCGTGCACAGGTAAGGAATTACGTCATTGACTCTGCTGAATGCAAAACCTTTCTCTGCAGCAGCTTACAAATCCTAAAAAAAGAATCAAAAGGAAGCTACAAGATTAGTTTTAAACATTTTAAAGTTTTTTCATTATAAAACGCAACTTTGAGGCGCAGTTATTCATTAGAAATATTACCCACAAAAACGTCATACACGTTGCTGTAATACAAAAACCGTTTTTAATCGGCATAGATGTAAACTAATATGGCCATTCCTTGCTTTGACATAGCCTGTCGTCTGCTCGCCTCCTACCAGCTGCGTCACAGAAGGGTGCTCGCGAGGTGGCGCCATCAAAACATCTCGTCGACCATATATTGAATGGTAGCGCAAACCATTCTCTGAAATAGGGAAGAAAAATTTCTCCTCGCCCATGGCCTTTCCCTCTCAAAAGTTATCTTACCTATCGCGTCAGTTGGATCCAGCACGACACGTGACCATTGCTTTCCCATGATCCCGCGCGATTCGGTGGTCTGCTAAAAACCGGCGCCACCTTCGGTCGAGGGAGTGGCGGTGGCTCCGTTGCCAACACACCGGCAGAATTTTTCTTTTTCCCACAATGTTGGCGGCAACGCGATGCCATCGTGCTGCACTGTGCATTGTATAAACAGCACTGCGAAAGGAAAGAAGCTGTTTGCCGTTCCGACGGGAAAAGAAAATCTTCAGCGACAAGACAATGGCTCCACCGGATTGGTCGGATAAGTTTCGACTGCCTCAGAGGGAGACTTCGCGAGGGAAGTCATTGTAAAACTCTGGATCGCATTACCTGTCTCCTCCGGTCTCGCCAATGAAGATCGCCTAAAGGGGTGTCCAAACAGGATACTACAAAACGCACGACTCCGACAAATCGTGCGGCGCTCCGCTTCCGGCCGCCGGGGGAAATTTCCCCCAGTCAAATCTGCCAGGGGAAAACTTCCCCCGTCAAATCTCCCCTCGCTACCTCCACGGCGGCCTTGTTCTACTCATTACGTAGGTCCGGAGAGCCGTGTCATCTTCCAGCAGTTCTGTGGATTGGATCGGATTCCACGGCTCTTGTTCCCAACGTACCTCGTATAGACAAACAAACCTGGTTGGTTTGGAGATTAATAAAATAAATTATATATTCTTAAGTTCTCAGTGTTTCTACATACAACTAAAAGTCTCACTGTTGCGCACTGCACTTTATTTTTTTCGAGCTACAAATGTGGATTTTGACAAAGAAAGCTGAGCCGGGGCGACCGAAACGCGCGCTTCGACGCAGGAATCTCCCAAATCCACCCGAAGCCGGACCTCTTTGGCCTTCCTGCCGAGGTGACGGCGGTAGCAAGGTCGGCGACTTCGTGAGCCGCGGGAGATAGACAGGCATCAGGCACACCATTGGCAGGTGGCGTGTGACGTCAAGTCTGACGAGCACCGACGTCAAAGAAAAGTGGAGGAGGCGAGGAGGACAGTCGTGAATTTGGCTTGGCCGATGTGCAAACAGACATTCGACCGACGACTACTGGACGCTTCAATTTTGACGATTTTTGCAGGAGTCGTGTGGCCTGACGATTTTTGTAGTAGCCTGTTCAGACAGGCCTTAACACGAGCATGAGACGAGACAAACTAGGAACTAAATTACCGGCACGAATAACTTTGGCACGTCTTTTTGTGCATATCTGATATTGAAAACTGACTCGCTCGCTCCTAGCCTGCACGACTCGACCGACTGAGAAGGATTCCATTAAAATAAAGAAATTGTAGTGTTACCGCGAGCATATTCCGTCAGTGAAAAGGAGTCACGAACGATCGAGCAGCTCGTAATTTTGTATGTGCAACATGTTTCCGCGATCGGCGAGAACACGGAACAAAGTTACCATATGCCGGAAAAATAAATCCAACCTTCTGTGCAACGAAGTGAGCCTCCCAGCTCTAAAAGAAACAGTATTGAGCTCGTTGTTTACTGTCAACGCCTTTCGGACATGCCACGAAGTACACAAAAAGGTTGCGACATTGTTTCTGCGAACAAGGATGCATGTTCTTGTGAAGAAACACAATGTTGACAGCGGAACGGAAGTGAGTGGCGTCGAAGAAATCTAGTAGCAGGAGCATTGCAATCAGAAATGCAGCCACAAATGTGTGATAGATGCTTTGGTTTCAAGGTTTTATTATATGTTTTTTGTATTGCTGTTTTTGGATAGATTTATATGTGATAAAAAAAAGGTATGTTTCGGATCCTCAGCCACAGCAGAACAGTATAATCTGAATACATCCTGAACAAAGAAGGCTGTTTTGCGTGCTTGGATTTTTTGTGTAGGAGGCTGTATATGGTGAGCAAAGTTTATACCTGTTTCACCTCAAGAATCAAAGCAAAACAAGTCCAGCCCTAAGTCATAATTTCCGCTTCAAGGATAATTAAGCCTTATCAAGATGCATATGTTAAAGGAAAGAGCTTTTTCCTCCGACAAACAAATCTGTAAAAACTACCTGCGCAATGAACAATGCGCGAAACTTGCTTTTTCCTTGAGGTGACGGGTGTAGTAGTTATTTTGTTTCGGATGTCTTTGTAGTTGAACAGGAGTGTTTCTTGAAAGGACCACTAGGCCAGATGGTGACAAATGTGCAATATTTTGTCTTGTAGCCATAAATATTTTGTTGTGTTCATCTTGGTATGTGATTTGTCCTCTGTAATTAATAAAACATAATTTATTGTCAATAAAAAAATTGCTCGACTTTTGAAGGCTTTGTTAAAGAATATTTCTGTCCTCATTTGTAACTCACGCAGTAAGGTACAGCCGCAGGTGTGCGGCAAAGCTTGCACGCTTTGTAAGTGAACTCAAGGGCGTACCTCGCACGTGAGAATATCAAAAAGATATCTCGAAATACAGTAAGGATGAAAGAGGGCCTTCCTACTAAATGGGATAAATGAGAAACGCATTAGATGGCAACCGAGAATGCGCTATGTTTTATTTTAACTGAGGGGAAACAAGTAAGTGTATTTGATGGCTAGTTCTATGCACAAGGCGCGTGAATAGCAGACATCGCATATTCCTCTGTGCATATGTGCACAGTTGCAAGTAGTATTCAACGCTTATAAAATGTGTAAAAAGCAAACCAAGCTGCTGGTTCGGCAACAGGATCGGTAATGCTAAAAATTACAAAAAAGTCCTGGTTTTGCACGCGTTGTGGAGTATTTTATTTGCCTAACTCGAGTGATGCCGAGTCTGCAAATGCTCTTCATTCAAGATAATAAAAACTTTCAGTAGAGCATACGCTAAGGATTGCGAGTCAGGCGGGCGCGTGCCCCATTCATGCTCAAAGCAATGGCACGAGCTCCCGCTTAGCAACGCAATCCGTGCCCACGAAACTATTTACACGCAAGGAGAGGTACATTTTATCTTGTGCCTGCTCTCAGCTCTTGCTGCAGTAAACGGGTAAATGCAATATATTTTTGCAGTGCATGCCGATGTCCCAAAATACTGAAAAACAACATGGGTATTTTTTTATTTTAATCGTCAGCAATCAGTGAATTTGGAGAAAGCTTGTCTTAGCACCCGAGCGATTCGAACTCTGCTCACATATTACATTTGCCGATCGAGACGTCTAAACGTGCTTTACAACTACAATAAAGGTGCACAAATGCTAGTGTCCTCACGTTAAAAACAAAACTGTCTTCATATTTGAAAGAAAAGAAAAATCTCTAGTCCACCATATAGAATAGCAAACAAGTACGGCCCGGCAAGCAGGCATGCACCTACGCATGGCTTATGGGCCTCGACACACTTGGCGGTGGGGAGCGTAGCGCAGGAGGGCGAGGAGGATTGCCCTCGATGGAAAGGAGGAAAATGTGGAAAGAGGAGGAAGCGGGAGGGGAGGAATAACACTACCTTTCTGTATATGGGCACCTTAAGATAAAAAGGTGCGGTGCGTCTGTGGCACGGCGAGCGGCGAACGGCATACTGTGCCCAGTTTAACCACTTTTGTGTGTCATGCTTTTGCATCACCGACAATTTTCACTCTTATTTAAAAAAAGTAAGAATGTTAGCCATCACAGAAGCAGAAAAACAAACTATCCTGTGTTACACAAAAGAAGAAGCAAACAGAATTTCCCAGAAAACAATGACAACCACGGTTTGAATATTGATTCAGACAGCCAGGCAACACGGAAACAACTGCGGGGAAAATCGACACGGAGCGAGAAAATATTGGGAACACCTAACACAAAGGAAAGTGATATCTGAAAGCAGGTGCCATATAAGTACATGACTGTGAAGATGCCAGTGCAAAGAGGGAAGGCAAAAACACTCAGTATAAGCATGTTAGTCAGTTTCAAATTTTCCACAACTTTCGTCAATGCAGACCTGAAGGGGCATTCAAAAGGGGTGCTGTGGCAATTTATAGCAAAGCCTCGGTCTTTGTCCTCCATACTTTTGGCGCTGTTTCCCTCTCCGTAACTAGCAGAACCTGCTGGGAAGAGTGAGGGATTCAGCTAGCGACGTCCCAACCGGTAGCAGGAAGTGTTCCAGTGTATAGACAGACTCGGCAATTAGTTCCCACCGAGGTAACTTGCTAAAGTGAGGTCTTAGCACTGTACAGGATGTCAAAATGAAAATCTTTGAAAAAGTTACTTCACACAACTTAAGGCCCATTCACACACTTGCGTTTGACTATGACCGAATGAGACAAGACCGGTTTTCAAGCCTCTTGCGACTGCTCACGACCAGCTGCACAGCAGTGCACAAAGTTGTAAACCCTCACAAGAGGCTTAAAAACCGGTTTCTTTGGTCATAAACAGTCACAAGCATGCCGGACCAGCCGTTACTTCAGTATCATAATCTTCAGCAGCTGAAAGAAACAAGTGTAAAAATCGAAACTGCCAACTTTTTTTTTAATGATCAAGATTGAATTTTGGTTATACATTAACTTTTGTCACGATTATATCTTCCTTCCACATAGATAAGAGTAGTATCAGAAGAAAACAATGAAGATATTTTTACAAGCATATTAGACCTCGCCTCAATAAGCATACCTTGAGCAAGTTCAAGGAAGTTTGGAACAGGAGCTAGAGCATGACCCAATGCACATTCAGGCGCATAACACAAAGTAGCTGCTCTGAAAATCATCAAACAATATCTCCTATTCACTGACCCAGCCTCTAGATCACAGCTGGAGAAGAATCATTTCCTACACACCAATGCATTTGTGATGACAATGATGGCATTCGGACGAAAGGCTGGAGAGCAATGCCAAACAGTCTGGTTGTGTAGCCAACCAAGCTGGAATAATAATCGAAGCTGTTTGGATATTGCTGACATTTGAAAGGCCAACCTGCTGCAGGCTTTACGCAAATGCTCTTAGGGTTTGTTAACCTCATGCGTTAACATGTGCCTGATCAGGCAAGACTGTTAAGAAAATGGCCTGCAACGCTGCTGGAATTTGTGAGGCTTATTACACATAAGCGCTTCAGTTCGGTGAGCTTCACTATTAATCTGAGCAAAGGCCTTGGGACATATTTTGCACTCAGGTATATGCATACTTTGATTGAAAAGGCATAAAGTTTTGCTTGAGCAAAATTATTACACACGGGGTAGGCTCAACTTACGGGCCAAGGGCAAGGCATTCCGCACATTTAAATACGTCTTTTAACTTTCTTTTACATATTGTTTATCGTGCTGAAATTTAGTATACGGATGTATTTCTCAGGGGTGATTTCAAATATGCAATTAGTTTTGAGATAGCTTTAATAAATCCCGAGTTATCAATCAATATGAAATTTAAATTAGGCCTCCTTACGGGTCATTAGCAGCTAATTAACACTTTGGAACTAATTAATTAAAATTATTGTATGACATAAAACAAGAGAAACAGTATCACTGCACAAAGCATGTCTTGTTGAATGTAATTCTATTATGATTTCTGATATCTTCTGAAGAATGTTACGCTAACGACCTGTAACGAGGGCCCAATTAAAATTACATATTTATTGATAGCTCAGGATCTAGTAAAACAATCTGAAAACTAAATGAATACTGGAAATCACCACGGAAATACATCAGTATACTAAATTTAAGCATGAAAAATAAAAATGTTAAAGACCCTCGTTCCCCTTAAACACTGTTTTCAGTAATGGTGGATCAGACTGGTATCATGAGAAAAGGCTTGGGGCACTGCTTGCACTTAAATGATTTTTCACCAGTATGTGTTCGATTATAACTTTGCAGAGAGGAATTTAGAACAAAGGCTAGGGGACACTTCGCACTTAAATGGCTTTTCACCAGTGTGTTCGATTATGGCCTTGCAGAGAATTGTGAGAGAAGGCTTGGGGGCACTGCTTGCACTTATATGGCTTTTCACCAGTGTTTACTTTTATTATGCTGCATCAGACGGAAATTTTGAGCAAAGGCTTGGGGGCATTGCTTGCACTTATATGGCTTTTCACCTGTGTGTATTCGGTTGTGGTGGATCAGATTGCTACTCTGGGCAAAAGCTTGGGGGCACTGCTTGCACTTGAATGGCTTTTCACCAGTGTGTGTTCGATTATGAATTCTCAGAGAGAAATTTCGAGCAAAGGCTTTGCAGCACTGCTTGCACTTAAATGGCTTATCACCTGTGTGCGTTCGACTATGGCTTTGCAGAGAAGAACGGTGAGAAAAGGCTTGGGTGCACTGCTTGCACTTAAATGGCCTCTCACCTGTGTGCGTTCGATTATGTGTTTGCAGAGAAGACTTGTGAGAAAAGGCTTGGGGGCACTGGTTGCACTTAAATGGCTTTTCACCAGTGTGCATTCGATTATGCACTGCCAGATAGGAATTTTGAGCAAAGGCTTTGAAGCACTGCTTGCACTGAAATGGCTTTTCACCTGTGTGTGTTCGGTTGTGGGAGATCAGTTTGTTACTCTTAGCAAAGGTTTGGGGGCACCGCTTGCACTTAAATGGCTTATCACCTGTGTGTGTTTGACTATGGCTTTGCAGGTAAGAATTCTGAGAAAAGGCTTTGGGGCACTGCTTGCACTTAAATGGCTTTTCACCTGTGTGCATTTGATTATGTCTTCGCAGAGAAGACTCGTGAGAAAAGGCTTGGGGGCACTGCTTGCACTTAAATGGCTTTTCACCAGTGTGGATTCGATTATGCTCTGTCAGATGGGAATTTCGAGCAAAGGCTTTGAAGCACTGCTTGCACTTGAATGGCTTTTCACCTGTGTGCGTTCGGTTGTGGTAGATCAGTTTGCTTCTCTTAGCAAAGGTATGGGGGCACTGCTCGCACTTGAATGGCTTTTCTCCAGTGTGCGTTCGATTATGGCTTTCAAGACGAGAGTTTTGAGAAAAGGCTTTGGGGCACTGCTTGCATTTAAATGGCTTTTCACCAGTGTGCGTTCGATTATGGATTCGCATATGGGAATTCAGAGCAAAGGCTTTGGGGCACTGCGTGCACTTAAATGGCTTTTCATCAGTGTGCAAATGATTATGGTAGTTTAGAAGGGAATTACAAGCAAACTCTTTGGGGCAAAGCTTGCACTTAAATGGCTTTTCACCTGTGTGTGCTCGATTGTGGTAGATCAGACTTCTACTCTGAGTAAAGGTTTTGGGGCATTGCATGCATTTAAATGGCTTTTCACCAGTGTGTGTTCGATTATGACGGGTCAGAAGGAAATTATAAGCGAATTTTTGGGGGCAAAGCTTGCACTTATATGGCTTTTCACTCTTGTGCTTTTGAGTGTTGCAGAGCACTTGGGCCTTAGAGCCAGGCTTGGGAGGATGCTTGCATTTGGATAGTTCATCACCATGGGCAGCCAGGTGGCTCACAATTACACGCTGATCCCTGGTGACATAGGTGCAGGAACAGCATCCGAACCAGATGTCTTCAGTGACTTTCAGTAGGCAGCTGGTTTCCCCTAACAATGTGGCTCCATCACCTACAAGAAAATATCATATGTATTGACACACAAGGAAAGCCCAACCAAGATAGCCAGTTAGTCTGGAAAAGAGTAGTCATTCATGCAGTTTTGCCACAGCTGTAGTTTAATATTTTGCTGTGCTTTGGAATTCGGTTCACAGAAGAACTCCAATGCAACTGGTACCATTAAGGGAAGTCTCCAGTCTTAAAAAGTAAAAATCATAGAAAAAAATTTGTAGTTTTATTTCTAAATTACACTTTACATATCTTCTTGCTTTGGAAATTATTTCAGTATCCTTAAAAATGTTTTGTCACAAGTGTTAGTCTTGGAAAGTGAAAATCTAGATCTGAATACTTTTTGTGGGCTGAATACCTCATTATTCAGAGTGCAACAAAAACAATATTTCTGGAGACTGTTAGGTATGACTTTTTTCTAAATGGCCAATGACTGATTATGGCAGGTCAGACAGAAAGTTTTCGCTGAGATCACAGTAATTTCAACATGTGATGCAGTCATATCTTGCTGATATGGACACTCCGCTAAGTAGACAGAATTTGGGCGGACCAATCCCTCCTTAGGCAACCGCTGCCTTGCGAATATTAAAACTCTGCAGTCCAGACTATGATCATCTAGTTTTGGGAACAAACTGGGTCAATACATGCAGGTTTGTCTAATTATTACAATCACAAGAGGGCCCGCTAATAAAAAAAAGAGCTTAGTAAAGACCTTGGGTTACAGAGTTCACCGAGAGTCACTACTTTTGAGCTGTCGATTGCGTGTCCTTCGAAAGGCATGGCCTTCGCACTGAACAATAGTTAAATTTATCAGGGCTTTCCAGTCAAATGCCTAACCTGTACTTCATTCCCTATGTTAAGATGGTCTTTAGGTTTAATATGTGGCCGCTTTTCTAGCTTGTCTTGCCTCTTCGGTCTATGGACATTTACGGGCAGCGACGTTTTGGTCGAAAATCAGTCCGGTAACCGTGGGCACAGCTTGGCAAGGCAATATTTTCCGAGGGAGTACTTAGCTGGCTAAGGCCACTACACGTCTTAAAAAACACACGCAAAAAATCTTTTTAAGCAGCCTGGACGAGAAAAGGATGCTTTAAAACGGATTTACCACAAGAAAAAGAAATGTTAAAAGCTGCATTTACGCCACGAAACGAATTTGTATTTGGCACCCCCAGGAGCCCGCAGAGAAGCGGCCACTATGGTAATGTGGTGCTTCCTATGGTCTCTAAAATTTACTTATTAATTTTCGTTTGAAGTGCAACAAAAGAATGAAGATTAATAGTAACTTTTAGAGCCCAAAGGAAACTCCCGAGAGCACAACCCCCACATGATAGACCTGTGCGCCGCTCAAAAATTGATGCCGGTGGCGCACCGGAGTGTTCCCCTATGGTGGCGGTGGTGGTGTCGTGGAGAAACGCATTCAATCAGTTCAACCGTGCGGCGGCGGCATAGGGGTTCAGGGGACTTTAGCGGCGGCGCTGAACGGCTCCGGCAGTGGCGGCGGCGCACAGGTCTACCACGTGACCGGTGGCAGCTCTCGCGTTTACCAGCCACAAATTTGTTTCGCACCGTAAATATAGCTCAAATATTCTTTTTATTGTTGTCTATTCCTTTCATGGCATCCTTTTCCCGTCCAGGCAGTTTTCAAAATTTGTTTTTCCTTTGCATGTGTTTTTTGAAGGGGCACTGACACCCCAAAGGTCGTATTTTTTGTTGTAAAATGATGCAAGTTGTAGTCATACACACACAAAAAAATATAATAGAAAACAAATATTCCCGTGCACGCATGCTTTTTCATTTTTGCTCTTCTTTCCCTCTTCTCACCTCCTCGCTTCTTTTTATTTGCGACGTCAAAAATTATGAAATTTAGAAGCTTTGTAAGCGACATTTCTATATTATTTAATAACGGCCTTTGTAAAACATGTTTATTTAACTCAATTGCGAATGCACTACGACCCTTCTTTTTTGAAATACCGAAAGTTGGAGTTTGGAGTGATGTCGCCTCCTGGCTTTTTATCAGTGCCTCCTCTAGGGTAATGCCTGTCAGATACCGCTGTTGCCCAGCAGGGCCAGGCTGTCCGGCTCTTCGCCTGCGACACCAGGCGGTGCACGCATCCCATCTCTATGATTCACGCCAGAGGAGCACGCAAAGCCACTCTCAAAGCTTTTCATGCTCTTCCTTGGGGTGTCTTCAAAGTACGAGGGGCGTTCATAAAGTTCGTATTATCGGCACAAAACATGAAACAAAACTGAACGAAACAGGCATCAACATGAGCGCGCGTCACTCTAGTTTTCGCACAGTTAAACTCACATGCTACAGTAGCTCGGAACGCCGCTAGGGAGTCGAAACCAAAATGGCACCGCCCGTCGGTGCCAACCACATGCAGTGATCAGTTTTTTTTTTCATTTGAAGGGAAGCAATGCCAAGGATATTCCTTCCAATCTGGGAGCGTTGTCCGGGGACACCGCCCCAGTTTATGACAATTCGGTTAAATGGCGCAGACGCTTCCAGTGTGGCCGAATAAGAGGAAAGCATTTCAAGGACGACGACCAAGTGATTGCCGAAGTGGAGCGATTCCTGAACACTCAAAACTAGGAGTTCTAAAACACTGGAATCTGGCATGTGGCCCATCACTGGAAAGGTAACTTTTGGTGGCGAACATGTAGAGAACGTCTCAACTCCTACTCGAGTTTGATTGCTGAATCTCTATTTCTTCGTGACAATAATTCGACCTTCATGAACGCCCCTCGTAAAACATCAGATGCAGGGAGTGAATCGGGAATAAAATTTACACTGTAGGTGAGGGAAGCAAAAATGATAAGTTAGGAAGCAATTTAAAGAAACTGTCATCAATATTTTGTTTGTAATACCGTAAAAAACAACACCCGCACAGTAGTTTTATTTTACTGTTGCAGTTACTTAAATAAAATTAATTTAATAGCACAAACGCTTTTGCTCAAAAATGAAGATGGTATCGTTAATTAATGCAAACTAATTTATTTAGCGCTATTTACAAGAAATATATAAGCTTGCAGCTTTCGGTTGTCCGCTGGCCATTATCATCCTTGTTCTTTTCTTTCTCACTTTTTTTTTTGCAACGAATTCCCCCAAAGTGAGCGTCATTTTCTTTTTTTAGATCTGTAGAGGGTACAAAACCTGTATACCGTAAAATACCGGGCAAGCGCCCACTCAAACTTTAAAGATAATCGCAAAGAAATGGGAGATGGGCGCTTGTCCGGTCAATAATTTTACATATGAATGTACTGAGCATATTTTCTCAAACCTTACGAATTTGGTAATGGGCGCTTAATGTGGAATGGGCGGATGCGCAGTATTCTACGGTAGGTCTTTTCAGCGTTAAGCCTCCCGGCATTTTGAGAAGACATGATCATACCTTCCCGTCATCTGCCCGTCAAAAAGAGGGAAAAAGTGGCTCTGGTTCTTCAGGGTCATCGTCAACGTGTGTCAGCGGTCTCGAGTTCAACACCACCTCAATTTCGGTCAGTGTTGTTTGCGATTCGTCGAAATTCAAATATCTGGCACCAACTGCTTTCTTCAATGAGAGTTTCGTTTATCCGACGAGGCGCTTGAAAAATCCGCCCCACCATGGGATGAGCTTCCAGACGATTCGTGCGTTGGAGAAGTATTTAAGAGCCTCAGGATCACGATAGCACTTGAAAGTTGAAAATCTCTGTTAGCTTTCTTCAACGATAAGGCATTATCGCTGTAAATGACACTAGGAATTCCTCTTCGTGAGATGAAGCGCCTAAGTGCCATCAAAAATAAGTCAGTTGTCATGTCTCGAATGAGCACTAAGTGGATCGCGCTGGTGACAGTGCATGTGAACGAAGTCAAATAGGTCTTGTGAAGTCTGTGTTCTCCCTTTACCGGCAGCAGCCCTGCAAAATCAACCCCAGTGACCTCGAATGGTAGAGCTTGTGTCACTCGGTCTCCATTAAAAGCGGAGCTGTCACTTCTGTCGACGGGTGGGCATGGAAGCGTAGGCATGTTATGCATTCCTTTATTTTTCTTTTTACCAGCTGTCATGCTCGTACCACCCAGTAACTTTCTCTGAGTTGTACCAAGGTGTCTCGCACTCCTCTGTGTATTACTTGGCGGTGAGACTGTCGGACAAGCAGTTCTCCCAAGCGATGTCGTCTACTGGTCAGTACACTCGGGTGTCGTTCAGTATGCGGCTTGTCACTGTGAGCCTCCCGGTGACAGAGAAGGCTACCGTCGTCGACATGCACAGAAATGTTTTGCAGAGGCGAGTCCAAAGGGATGTTTACCTCTTTTAGTACACTCGATTTGACAGTGAAGGTCCTCTTGCTGCGCGTGTCGTAACCAGTACTTTTCGGCCAGGTCAAGCTCAGTGGCAGTTAGTTTACCGGTGTTACTGCACAGATGCATTAGCTTGTTGATATAGCATAGAATCCATGAGTCACTAGAAAGAGATGTGTTGCATCGCTGTAGTGTTAAATGTTCCAAACTGCAGGAATCACAGTGTTACTCGCTGCTTGAAGGACTGTAGTTATTTTCTCCAATGCTTTTCGTGGAGAGTCACCTAATAGTAGGGGTGTGGCCAGAAGTTCTCATGCATTTGGATCCACAAAGTTTCTTCCCACCAGAGAGAACTGTCAACCAGCGTGATTAGCACTGATCCCTCTTGTCATGAGATCTGCAGGATTTTCTACTCCAGGGGCAGTGTCCCCACGAAGAGATGTCTGTGAGGCATTGAATCTTTATAACGCGGTTCTGCACAAACGGCTTCCACTGATATGGTTCTCCTGTAATCCAATAAAGAGTGATAGTTGAGTCAGTCCAGAAATGACTCATCTGGCATTTGTTTTAAACTACTCATGACGTAGCTCTGCAGCCTGGCTGCTAACAGACATGCCATCAACTCTAGCCACGCGTAGTGTCAGCTGCTTGATTGGAGCTATTCGCGACCTGCTCATCAAGATGGTCGACATAATAAACCTATTAGCATCTGTGATACATATAGACCACTGCTCCGTATGTGCTCGGGCTGGCGTCCAGCAAATACAGTGCAGGGTGGTTTTTCTCACAAACCCCACCACCCCAGCCAGTCTCCATCCAAGTCTTGTGGCAGCTTTTCATTCCATTCTAAGTGTCGTTCCCAGAGTTATTAGAATAGAGCTTTTGCTCTAACAGTGAATTGTGACAGCCATTCAAGGGAGTCGTACATATGTGCTGTTGTCTTGAAGTACAAATCTCTTTGTACTCATCCCAGGATCTGATTGCGTAGTCGTAGATGTGGTGAAAGTCAGGTGATCCGTGTTTGAGTTCCACGTCAATCCTAACACCTTCAGGACACCCATAAGATATCCCAGGTGCATGACTTTGCAACAATCACTCACAAAGCGTTCGTTTATGGTCTGGTGATTTTAGGCCATTTGTGAAGTGTCATGTAAGCAGTCCCGAAGATGGATTTCGCGTCGAGGCAAAGCCTTAGTGCTTCCTCTTCAGCTTCTGCGCCTAGATGATGCTTGAGTGTAGCCACGAGCAGGAAGGGGCTGGCTCTTGTTCCAAATGGAACTCTTGTCATGCGCCTAAACTTGAACGCTCGGTCTTGGTTCATTTGCTTCCGGCGTCGTCTGGTACCACAGGAATCGCAATGCGTCCCGTCATCTTCGTGTATCGCAATCTGCAGGAATGCTTTTTCAATATCTGCCCCCAAAGCTATCCGGTAAGTTCTGAAATTGAGCAACAACGCAACAAGGTCAGCGGTCAAGTTAGGTCCCCTTTCAATGTTTTTGGTTAAGAGACTTCGACTTGTGTCCGTGCAAGGAAGCGTCAAATACAATGCTAAGCCTAGTTGTACTGCTTGACTCTCGAATCCAGCCTGATGGCATGTAGTAGGTCGGCATCTGATCTTCAATGTCGTTGCTCGTTACCTGTTCTGCCACTCCTTCTAAGGAGTACTGTCTCATGACTTTGTCGTACGCATAAAGCAGGTCCAGTGTTCTTTGAAGACGACTGGCCAGCTGTACTACAGTCAAACCCGTATATAACGAACCGCAGGAAACACAACGATCGGTTCGATATAGCAAGTAGTTCGATATAGCAAAAAAACATTTACAACAAACTTCCACGATGAGTTCGTTGTAAGGCGAGAGCTCTCTTTCTTTTCATCTCTTCACTTCCGCCTTCTAACAACGTGCTAAAAAGTTCTGTTTTTTTTTGCATGCGTGCACTTTTTTAAATTTTATCTCCTTTTTTGAATTTATTTTCTTCGGGGGCAAGCGCTTTAGGATGAAAAGATTTCTTTTTCTGTGCGTGCGTGTTGAGTGTATTTTTTAGCTTTCTCCCCCCCCCCCCCCCCTTCTGAATCGCTTCTCTTCGCTCAATTTTGTTTGCAACTTGAGCTTTTGTGAAATTTTTTTCTTTCCTGCTTTTTTTGGGGGAAGGGACAGGCTAGAAGACGATTGTTTGTGCGTTTTTGGAAGCCTTCCCAGGGGGAAAAGTTCGATATAGCCAATATGTTGTTCGTTATAAAACATACTTTTTACATGCATTTTTATTTAAACTTTCTGTGAGTTCAATATCGACAATAATTCGCTATACCTGGTGTTGAGGAAAGAACCCGAGCGCGTCCGTTTCGTTGGTGGCCGTTTTATTCTCTCGTGCTCCGATCGTCTGCCGTTCGTGGTCTCGTGTTTCCTCTGTCTTCTCTTTCTTCTTTCTTCTGGTGGTTGAATTCCTGTAATCTACAACAACTTCCCGCGCCGGCCGAAGAAATGAGAGACAAGACAATACACGAGGGGTCAGTGACAGTACTGTGAAAACAAAATCACAAAAAAGGGCGGGATCAAAAGAAGCCGTTAACACACAAGCAGAACGAAAAGAAACGTTGTCGCAAGCCATTAAAATAGAGAGTTGGGGACGGACTCCGAGCTCCGTCTGGAAGCGGCACGGGCTGCGGGAACGAGTCCAGGTCCGACAGCACCAGGGCGCGGGAGCCCACGCTGGGAGACGAGGCGCTCCGCCGACACACGGGCGCCACGCAGTCGCCGTCGCAGTCCAGGTCGATCAGGGCGCCCTCGCAAGAGCGTTCCTCATCCTGCTCCTCGGGTATGGGCGTCGTGTCGTCTGCGCCCATCTGCAACCTGGCCGAGAGTGCCTGGTTGTTGGCGTAGACGGGACCCAGGTCGTGGTAGTCCCTCCGCACCAGGGAGTGCCTCGGGGCTGGAACGGGTCTCGGGGGCGGCGGCGGCGGCGGGATGGTGGCGGCTCGGGGGCAGCGGCGGCAGGGATGGCGGCGGGGGCTGCCCGGGGGCCAGCCGTCCCCGCGACGAGGCGACGGGGCCTGTCCCACGGCCGAGCAGCAGAACTCCCTCGCCGAGCCGCAGCCCAGGCCCCGAGGCAGCGTTTGTTCCATCTCGGTCCCAGACGACTCTTGGTCCCGAACTCTTGCGACGCATCGTCTTGCGTTCCCCGTCGGAGTCTCCCGAGAAGAGGTAGGTGATGAAGCCCGGCAGCAGATGGTCGAAGCTGGACGCCTTGTGAAGCCTGCTGGCCGCGCTCTGGTTGAAGGGTGACAGATACTCCCAGAGTAGGTCCCGTGAACCACCCAGCCAAAAATGGTTTCAACGGCGGTTAAGGTTCGACTCATGCGTTGGATCCTTCCCTTGACCACTTGCCAGTAGACATCTGAACCTATTAGGACGCTTACGTTATTGTCTACTCTTGTGTCAGAATCTGGAGGAATGATGTCTGCGGCCTGAAATCCGTTTGAATGAAGTTGCGTCAGCAGATGGTCATCAAGTTGCTGGTGCGATAACGTGCACAGCTCGGGGATTTCCAGTGCTTCAAATGTCACCTTCTGATTGCTATGATGGCCCTGAAGGGTCACAGCCACGCGTCGACAGGAGTGTTTGGTGGCTGTATTGCCAAATGTGTAGATGGTTAGATCTTCTCGGCCTACAACTTCGCAGCCGAGTTCTTCAGAAACATCCCGTCTGATGAACGTGCGCTGGCTGCCAGTGTCTAGCAAGAGTCTTACGAGAACATTCCTTGGTGTCCCTGATGCCCACGCTCTAGCTGTTTGGAGGAGGACAGGAGAAGAACAGGAGTTGCTAGCTGGGGCGCTAACAATGGATGTGGCGTGTTCAGGGGGCTCTCCAGGTTGCGGAGTGTACGATGGGGCTGGTAGGGGACGTGATAGTTCACAAAGGATGGTCAAGTGATGACCCCCACATGTGGAACACGACAAGCTTCTGCATGAACGGCAAACACGAGCGATGTGATTTCGCTTCCCACATTTAAAGCAACAGCGCGCTCGTGCAAGCTTGGTTCGCTTATCTTGTGTTGCAAGTGGGGCCTGGCAGTTTTGGAGCTCGTGCTCCGGGGAACCACAGAAGGGGCATGCAGTTGATCGGTAGCCTTCCGATTCCGTCGATAGCGCGAGAGCTGAAGGGTGATTTGCCGAAACTGATTCTTGAGGTGTCGTTGGCGATAGCCCTCGTCGAAAACTGTAACTTGCTCGATCTATTTGGCCATCTTCTCGGATTTCGACTTGTATCCTCAAAAACGTCATGATAATCTTAACCTGGTCTTCTGGAGCCAGGTCCGGTGTACTCGTTGAAGATGGTGGTGTGGATTCTCTCAGCTTCTGACGGTAAAGAATAGCCAGGTCAGCGGGAAGGCAGCGCATGAGAACTCGATGGAGAACGACTGCGTAACTGCTAGGTGGAACATCCAACCCTTCAAGAGACGTTGTGCGGAAACGTATTGCGTCGTGAAGCTGACGAAGTTTTGCCACGTCGCTGGAGGTGTTAATCACAGGCAAGTTCAAAAGCTGATCAATGTGATCGTCGATTAGAATGTCACGTCGTCCAAACCGGTTCTGAAGTGTTCGTACTGCGAGTTCGTAGTTTTGGTCGGAGAGTCGAATTCCTTCGACGGCGCGTTTAGCGTGGTCTGTTAAGTACGTCATGAGATATTTGAATTTTTCTATTGGTGGGAGATCGGGGTTTGCGTGGATGGTAACATTAAAATGGTCCCAAAATCCCTGCCAATCGCGGAGGTTACCGGCAAACGTGGGGACTTGCAGTTTTGGAAGGGCGACGGTCCGGTGGCTCCTTACTATTGTTGCGGTTGATGGAGGGTTGACGGGAGGTGCCTCCGGAAGCCGAGGTTGAGCGTTGGCGGCGAAAGTGTCGAGCGTGTAGTGGAGATGCGTGAGAGAGGTGCTGATGCGTAGCCGGTATTCTTCTGCACCCTCCACTTCGTCCTCCAAGGCGTCGTCCGTGATGGCCGCGAGTATGTCGCTGTCGAGGTCGTTGAGTGCGGCTTGTTTTTGCGTGAGGTACTCAAGTGGGATTCGCAGTTGTACTTCAGTGGAATCCGGGTTCTCCAGGAAAGCGTCGATTTGGGCGAGAGTGCGAGAGACGGCGGAGCAGACAACGCCACGGGTTCTGCGGAGGCGGTCCATGGCTTCTCAAGGGGTTTCGGCACCAAATTATGTTGAGGAAAGAACCCGAGCGCGTCCGTTTCGTTGGTGGCCGTTTTATTCTCTCGTGCTCCGATCGTCTGCCGTTCGTGGTCTCGTGTTTCCTGTCTTCTCTTTCTTCTTTCTTCTGGTGGTTTAATTCCTGTAATCTACAACACGTGGGTTTGTTCTAAACGGGTTTCACTGTAGACGTTTTTCTGCTGTTTCTCTGTTGCTGTCGAGATTTACGTTTGGCTTCCAGGGAAGAGCAACTTCGTATGGTAAACCAACTCGTTTGATGCTCTCTTTGAAGGAGTTGAGCACTCGTTGTTTTGTCAAGCTGTTTCCTTCGTCTTCGGTCACTTCAATGGACTCTAGTGTTCAAAACCGTTCCAAGCAGTTCGCTGTTTCAGACTCTGCCACGGACGTGCTCGGGACGATCGTCTGCATACAGTGTATGTCTTGAACTGTTGCTCTCAAGGGGCCTTGAATACTCCATTGAAATGCTGTTTTTACCACTTTAACTTTTTCTTTTGTGATGATCTGGTCTTTCCCGTCACAAGATCCCAGTAATGCTTTGAGCCTGATGAGAAGATCAATATCGCCTCGTTGCTCATCGTTAGTTGCGTCGACCATTTTTAATTGCCCAAGTGATTTCTTCACGCTGGGTTTTGGGATCGGTATCTTCGGATCACATATCACGTCCGTTTGAAGAACCACGAGCTGGTAGATCTTGTCGTCTTGGGCCGAGACGAGCACCCTGTTGAATACTCGTTCGAATTGATGTCCACCGAACACACCGACTGTCAGTGTCTCATGTCCCAAGAGTTTGCATTTGAGTCGTTCAGAAACATTCTCAGTAATAAACGAACGTTGGCTCCTGCTGTCGAAAGGGCTCGCATTGTTTTCTCCTGCACACCAGATCGTTGCGGTCTGGAGCAGGACGTTTGGCCTGGCGGCTCCACTTGTGGATTCCAGATTCACTGGAATACTCATCACGTTTTAGTCTACCTTGGCTGACTTGTAGTCCAGATCTTACATCGTTGTCGCATACCTTCTCGAACACTTTGTGCATTGCATGCTACTTTTACACTCATTTAAGCATTGATTAGGTTTCAGGCCGCGGAAGCATCGTCTTCCCAAACGGAGCATTCTCTTCTTTTCTTCGATCAAAATGTTAGCACGGCAGGCAGCTGTCATATGGTTTTTTTGTTTGCATGGAAAACAGCTATAGGATCTTGATTGATGCAGTATCGCTGCTGTGGATTGATGGCATTCTCCATGACTTCGTTTTTTCTCACTGTTTTCTGTTCTTAATTCACGCGGCCGCTGTTTCATGTCCATAACTTATTGGGCAGCTAGGTTCTGGCGGCTCTCGACTTCAACTCTCAAAAGTCGAGCAGTTGTGAGAATAGTGGCACGATATCTCGTTCAGCGGTGTGTGTCTCCGCTCTTCGTTCCTGAAAATCATCGGATCTCGTGGACATTCCCCCATTTGAAGCGTCTGATGTCTGTTCACTATCGTTCTATTAAAATCCAGCAGAATTTCTTTTGGCAGTGCACACTGAACCACTGGAAACAGCATAGCACCGAAAGTCTGCTGTTTCTGTGCTAGTGCCTCCAATCCTCGGAGATGGGAGACTAGGTTGTCATAGAGCCTACAGAGACTCCGGACGTTGTTGATGTCTCTCACCGGGTGCAGATCCAGGAACTTCAGCATGTGCGTCCGGACCATGAAAAAGCTGAATCGCTTTTTCAACAGAAGCACAGCGTCCTCATAGCACCACGATGTGGGAGGCAAACCCTTGATGGCGATTGCCGCCTCACCTTTCACCACAGACCTAAGGTACACAAACTTGTCCAGCGTTCTTATTTGGTCGTTTGTGTATATCACTTGTTCGAACTGCTCCCAGAACTCTAGCCATGAGATATTTTGGCTGTCAAACTTGAGCAGCTCGAGCTTTGGAAGCTTCACTCGGCAAGCAGCCGTCGTCGGGTTTCCGTTGTTATTCATCAGTGAAGATTTAGAATGTTGTGATCCCGTTGCCTTGGACATCTTTCAATTCTTCTTGAATTTTTGCAACATACGTGATGATCCAATCATTATATTCAATCATTCGTATGAAGTTTTGTTCTACTTCTCCGTCCGGTATGAGTGGCTCGATGACATTGCCCACCTTGATTGATTGGGCTTGAAAGGCTTTAATAAGCCTTGCTGATAAGATGCCAAAGTTACCTTGGTTTTTCTCATTGCTCTCGATGGAAGAATCGATTCCGGAAAAAAGTTTGGTCACCTGAGATCGAAGGGCAGTTCGTTTTCCCTTGAACCTTTCCATGGCCTGCGGAGTGCATTGCTTCGGTCGTTGTCGAATCCAAGATGGATCCTCGAAGTATCTCTTGAATTAGCTGTTACTCCCAGGTTTCGGTACCAAAGTTTTGCACAAAAATGAAGATAGTATCGTTAATTAATGAGAACTAATTTATTTACAGCTATTTGCAAGAAATGTACAAGCTTGCCGCATTCGGTTGTCCGCTGGCCATGTTCCATCCTCATTCTTCTCTTTCTCACCTTTCTTTTTCAACAAACATAAATCCGAAAAGTGGTTATTCCAATCAAATTAGTTGAGCTTCATGAAACTAGACAAGGGTTTTTGCATCATACAGTTTTGGCACGGCCGGATTTTTGCCCGTGATGTCAACTGCGTAACTCCATAGTTCCTGTGCAGGGACTTCACAAACTTCATGCAGTGTGCTGCATGTCGCCTTGTTTGCAGGTCAAAATGAGGAGTTCTATCATTCCATTCACAGTATGTTCCACACTGGTTTGCAATGGTTTCACAACATTTTTTCTGTGCAGTAGTACGATATCCACTTCTTCAGTGCTGTAAGGGTAGTGATGAGCTGAACCGTCGTGAAATGCAAACATTGCCAGGGCATCATGCTCGCGATTGTAGCTGCGGTTTCGCCCGCACTTGTGGCGAAATATAGTACAAGTATAACGTCTTAACAGTGCTTCACACCACGAACGCGGGTGCATAGCAGGCATTTCATGCTTTCGTAGCTTCTTCGCTCATACTTATGACTAAAAGGAGCAGATGTAGTTAACGTGCATCCCGCAACAGTGATGCACGTTGCGTGCTCTCCAGTGGAACTCACATTCAGGTCGGAACTAACGGTGGTGGGGATTTCAGTATTATTGGATGTGTTTTACATATATATTTTCCAAGTTAGAGGAATTAATATTAGCTGTAAAAGGAGGGAGAACTGCAGTAATGGAAGATTTGCTATTTTCCCAAGCGCCCCGGCCCGTGCACGAGGAATTGTGGGAGAGACTGTCCCTCGCCTGGCCGCTCTGCCTTGAGATCGCATTGCCTTGTCGCTTGCCTCCTCTTAATCCTCTGTTATTCAATTCCATTACCTATTTTTATCTGTTCAAATGTATTTTTTATTGCTTCTAAGTGTTTCTATTCTCTTCTGCGCGCGATATTTCTTTTATATATATATATAGTATTTGTGTCTTTATTTTTCCTTTTTCGACAGGTGTGCCGACGGACAACACGCCGCTTCGCGCGTCGTTCCCCGGGTGAGTACTACCGTTGCTACCGATTCCTATCGCGCTGTTAGCTGTTCATTTTGGTTCAATTTGACCCACGTGCAGTCGAGAGGAGCCATTTATGAACACCCCCGCACATGTCATAGGGATAGGCAGAGCTCTGAATCAACAATCGCGACGCGAGAGCCGAGTGCGCTGTGATTTGGCCGCCCGTGCTCGCTCCGTTGACTCCCACTGTAGCGTATGCCTTCGAGTGCCGCTTAACTTGACCAACATACAGCACGCCGCTTTGTCGCCGCCGAAGCAGCTATCCAAGAGGTGCTGACGCAAGCAGTAGGCGCGTTCGGTTGACCTACACCTCCTGCACCGGTGCAGAAGGGTAGCCCCGAGCGAATTAAATGTGGGTGCAACCCTGGGGGTCTGCACCGCGCTGTTCGATTTTTTTTTTTTTCTACAATTTACCCTACAATTTACAAAAGTGTAGCGCCATTTCTACACCTGGCGTACACTTCCTGCACTCGCTCGTTTTGGCGGTGTAGGCGGGTGCATGATAGCAGACGACGTTGCAGACGACAAAATGGACTCCCAAACGATTCGCGCCGCTATCATCGGCAACAAAGAAGCCGTTGTGTCTCGCGTCTACGGGGAGGATGGGGAGCCTGCACTCGACGGCGGCTTGCCGCTTTTTGTCACGGAAGGTAAGTGACAGGTACTGTTATTAACCCGATCCAACAAGTAAACTGCCTCGTGCGTTTTCTAGACGGGGTCTAGATCCGTGTGGCGCCATCATAACTCTTTACGGACGTGACCGAAGAAGACGACGAAAGCGGAGAAAACGTTTGGGAGGACAACAGTCGAAATATCTGATAGAGTTGTAAACAAATTCAAAAGGCCCTGGAGCAAAAAATAAAAAAGCAATTGTCGTGAAAGTTAGCCGGATGCCTCAATGAGGCCCGTCATGCACCTGCAAGTTCAAAACAAACGAAAAACATTGGTGCGGGCCTACAAGCCTACGAAAAAATTGAAACGCGACGTCTGCAAGTGATCGGGTGACGTGCAAATTCTAGGTAATAGACCTATTTAAATTACCCAAGCATCAAGGAGAATGCAGGGATTGGTGTTCCACGCGCCGCACGTGCTGGCCTTAGCAGTAGTAACTTTTCTAAAGCCAATGCCTAGAACACATTGCATCTTGCACGCGCGTTCGTCAACGCTTTATTTTGGTTATTTACTTCGAACCATTTATACGGGGAAGGCGTGCGCGTGTGGCGCGTGGAATACCAATCCCTGCATTAATTCTCCTTGATGCTTGGGTAATTTCAATAGGTCTATTAACTTTGCCTCAGACGCCCGGGATCATGACGTGTGCACGCTTGCGAGCGCGGGTTTCTAAGAATAACCGACTGCACCCAAATTGCCGTAGTAAACTCGGGACTCTTCGAAAGTGCTCTTCCCAAAAGAAAAAAAAAACCTCGTCTTAGTTCAAAAATTAAAAAAAAAAAATTGTAGGCATAATATTGTCTAGCAATCTTCGGAAATTTATCAACTTACGTTACAACAAAAAACAAGGGCGATTTTTTTTCGACCAAGATATGTTAGTCAATTAAAGAAGCTGCCTTTATCGTCAGGTAATTATTTCCAGTGTACCAATTTATTTCAGAATGTTTGTGCGATATGCAAAAAATGTTTTCTTGGCCTAAGAATAAGTCGGAAGTACCTGAACCAATGCCTGCTGTCTGACGAATACTATATGTTTCTATTTAGCAAAAACGTAAGGAAATGATTGTGCACTATATTGACTTTTGCAATTTCATTTTATTTTATTTGTCATCACCATTAAATTCCAACAGAAGCCTTGAAGTAATGGAGGGGAGTTGAGCTATCAAAGTAAGGCAGATTTAAATGAGCACAACATTTTTTTTTTAACACGTTTGAATCTGGTATTAAATAGCAATATAAACAGTGGTGATACGGCAGGTCTAAAGTATCTGCTTTTGTTATTTCAGAATTATGTGCTTGGGCCGACTATTTGAGTTTTGAGAGGACGGTGTATGCAAAGATGGATAGGAAGAGCCAGCAGAGAGTATGTGCTTTTTTTGTAGGAAAACTGTAATAAATTTGTTTGCAGACATATAAAAAATTGTGATTTTCTTCTCTGTTTCCAAAAAGAAAGGCTTACTTCAACTCTTAATACAATACTACTAGTGTCATCCTAATTAGGAATGATGAAGCAATCAGCCTGGTTTTGTGCGGCATCCAGATATAATTCCAGACCAGTGATGCATATTTTAGCTGAGGACTAATGAAAGTTTTATACGCTATGGGTTTAGTTTTTTGTGTGACCTAATAAAGACGATAAAGATCTTTTGGCTACTTTTCGCAATGGTATATATATCTGAGATTCCCATGAAAAGGTGTAAATAATTTTTCTGTCAAGATATCTGTATGTTGTAACAGCTTCAATTGATATGTTAAACAGTGAATGACCAAACTGGGTACTTCTGTAGTAAGCTGAAAAATTTAGTTTTGCTATTGTTGATCTTCATCTGCCATTCTTGACACCACGACCAACCACGCAACAAGTCACTTTGTAAAAGGGTAGCCAGATACATAAAATCTTTTCCTATTAATCACATGGTCCTCCGCATATATAACTGAATAGTGATGTTATAAATATATATGGGGGGTGGATTTTGTGGATCGGAAAATAGTAACGAGCCCAGCAGATCTGTTTTCTGCAGTGGCCAGTGTGCCTGGTGTGCCTGATAGCCTACGAGACTGATGTAAGTAAATTTTCATGTCACACGCTGCACATACTTGGTTTTACCAGCAGCCCTTATAGTAAAGATGAGACACCATTTCTCAAAGCAAAATTTTATTTCTCAGTTTTTTAAGTTAAATGTCACTCATGTTTCATGGTCTGCTGGATCAAGGAATGAAATCAATGGTCTCTCAGAGAAGCAGGTAAAAACTGAGTCTCCATTCTTGTGGATGTTTATTTCAAGCAACCTAGAAGAAGTGATCGAAAAGGAGCACAGTGTGAACCCTGCATTCCTGCTTGGCCCTGGACGAGTGCAGAGCCATGGCCAGTGAGGGACTGTACACTTATCTTTAATTCACATAAAAACCTGCCTCAGAACAAGGGGGACATACTGTGGGGTAAAGGGAAGCTTAGATTGAGCGATGGTAACACTTCCTGAAACGAGAGAAAATAATGTCTCGAGGCTTTTTAGAAAACTTTGGATTGGATAAAGAGGCATGTTGGTACTTCTAATTGGGTTTCCAGCATCCTTTTGTCAAAAACTCAAATCTTTGCCATCATGTATTACTGTGAAACACTGATAAGCTTGAAATGTAGGTTAAATGAAATACCACTTAATCTATGAAACATTGATTGGGTTGCACTTGAAGGTACTTTCAGTCATAACTACTGCAAAATCTCAGTATAATAAGTCTTGTGAACACTTCAAAGATTGTGACTACCTAGCTAAAAAAAGGCTGTTTCTAAAATTGAAATACCTACTGGGCTACTTCATTGTTGGTAAGGACCAAGCTTCTAAAATAAGTGTGGAAAGAGTTAAGCAGGCAGAATTATATTGGTAATAAAAAATATTGACAAGCATGGTTGATAAGTTTGTGCATAACAAAAAACACAGGCCGATTTATTTGTACGGCACTTCACGTGAAGCAGTTTGAGGCAGTTAACTAGTATATGCATCAGTATGTCCAGGTTTCACTCCTACCTTTTTCTAGATAAGGATGTGTCCAAACATAGAACATTGAAAGTGGATACATGTACATATATAACCCAACATATAGAACCTCATGATCCTCACATATTCTCATAACATTCTATGTTTGTCAGAGAATGACTTTGAAAACTTACATAAAATATTATTTCTGTAGCGAAACTTTACTCAGAAAAAGGCAGAGACAACGAATTAGAAGTGCATTCATTGATTTTGCAGAGAACATTTTACTTCATCAATCATAACATTTATGCTTCTAGTCGGTAACTTGGCATAGTTCTGAGGCTGCTTCTGGAACTTCATAAATCATATCTGAGGTGTCATAATAATATGGTCATAGTAACCAAAACTCGTGTCATCAAACAAGACTCGTCCAGTGTGGCCCTTTTAGCCATACTTTGTCCACATGAGTATTTCAAACATCATTTGCTTGGTAAATTATATTGAATGATGTGAAGATGCCAGCGTATTCATCACAGCTGGTAGCCATAATGACGTCATTAATAGAGCTAACTTGACTTTGACAGTTCTGGGTATAAGGGACCAGAGCGTTCATGAATGAACATAAACTTGAGGATGCTTGGGCCTCCATTCAGTTTTGGTGGCCGTTAAGCTACGCTATACCACATTGCAACTGTGCACTGCAGAGCAGCACACCACGAAATGTGAAGGAGCCAAAAATGGGAAGTAGGGGTCTGCATGTGGCAAACCCTTTAGGAAATTAGAGCCTGAGTGAATAAATCCATTGTTCATAAAATGACAGCTCACACTATCTCACAGTGCCAATATGTAAAATCTAAAGCAACCATTTTAGAGGTCAGCAAGTATATTTATTGGAGAACAATGCTTTAACCTCTTCTCACAAAATACATCATGTTGATCCTACGGTACGACCTCATGTTTCTTCGTAGTTTCATTTCCGTTATAAAAAGCATGGATATATTTTGTGTTGTCCGGAGTGTGTTACCTGTGGAATGAAGTGCAAATATGTACTAACAGTTGGCTTCTACGATTTGCCTACCATTGGTTCGCATCTGTTCTGTGCACAAAAGTGCAAGTGTGAAACGGTGCAAAAACAGTTGAGCACTGTGCTTTCATTATCTGTTTTATGATGGACTATCCGCACACTTTAAAACGAGGCAGCGTGGACTAAGTGTGGCATGGTGCAAGAGTTACAGATAAATCAAAATAAGTTTATTGATAACTAACGCTCTGACAGTCTGCATACAGTACTAGGCAAGGTGAAAGCAAAGCCGTCATGCAGGAAACCCCTCACCTGCCTCTGTTCACGCCTTTGGGAGTCACTCGTGTATAGTAAAACAACACTGCTGTTTACTTTTCTTTCACTCGTGTACTACACAAAGAGATGTTTTGCACTTCAATAACATTGATAGGGCTCGAATTTGTATGAAGTATTTGTTCTCGCAGGAACCCTGCAGACCAAGGGGCTGGCACGAGTATGAAGTCTCCGGCCCATAACGGCGCAGACGCTGGCCGAGTGCCATCACCGGTCTTGGAGAGCCAGCAAGGCCCCCAAAAGGCCCGGAAAAACATCAGCCAGGAGCTCCTCACAGGGTTTCTTGCCTCGCTTCGGAAGGCCGAAGAAAACAAGGAGGGGCGGCATCAGAAGAGGATGGCCCTTCTCAAAAGATATGTCGAGGCCTTTGAAGCGACAAAGAAATAAAGCTTCTACATGGTTTCTATATTTTTTAGTTAGAACTGAGCCCAATGGTCTGCTTCTCCAAGCAGTCCCTGAAGCAAGGTTTGTTTTTGTGTGCATTCGTTGGTACTTTAATTATTTCATAGGGCATACTGAAGCACCCTGAGGTAGCCGTACCACTGGCGTCTTTCGAATCATACTAGCAATATATGAACTGGTCGTTTAAAGTGGTTACTACACGAGATGAGAAGTTTTTTCCAAGGTGACTTATATGTACTTGTTGGCATTTTGCATTAGTCTGCTGCAGCCTGCGAGATAGTACGGCACAATTATTTAAGGAAAGTCTGACTTAGTAAGCTTGAACTGTGCAGGAATGCGAACTTAATAAAATCACAATGCTCGCGCTGCATTTTAGCCTGGATATATGGGAAACGTCTATTGAAATATGTAATACTTTACTGGAATTAGCCTAATATTGATATCCACAATTTTTGCACTTTATTTTCACCAGTCTCATGCAGATTTAATATCTTCAATAATACATTTATGTCTGTACAGCGTGTGACACTGTTAACTGGAAATAGTGCTCACCGTTCTTTCCTGTGTTCTGTTCAGAACTGAAGTGCTGTAACTGCCCGTTCGGAGCAACCTATGCGGTAGAATTTTGTGCAAAGCATGAACAAGTGCAGAAGTCATGTGCACAACAGCAGTGCTGTTAGTTTGCACAACCCCAGATACTTGCACATATTTATGACAAATGAAACAGGGGTATAAGAACAATTGCACCTCCTTATAATAAAGGCTAAGAGGAGGACTATGCTGTCAGAAAAATTAGCATACTAGTTGTGCGGTGAACTCAATACGACGGGTTAGAACAAAAAAATGATGAACAAACAATGTTATATGCTGTTTTTTCTGTAAAATGCCACGTGAAAATCCATCCGAAATATTACAGATAATCTTGAAAAACTGGGGTATGGGCATTTGCTAGATCCCAGAGCAAATATGAAGAAGGGGTACAGAACAGGGAGGGCTTTACCGCATCACACATGCGCGCGTGACAAGCTTCACCACTTTGCTGCGGTGTGCTCGGAGAGCGGAAGAGCGTCTCGGTTCGCTGGTTGAGCCTCACAAGTCTGGACTAGGCACCTGATATGTTCTCTGCTTTATTTTTTAAACTTTTCAGATGTAACAAATGGCCACTTATTGTGGCAAGTGATATGGTGGTGGTGGTGGTGAGTTGTAAGGGACAATAGATAGAATGCACTCATTTTATTATAGTATGCTATATGCAGCTCAAAAATGAAAACCATATAAGACATTCAACTGAACTTCACTGTTGCTTAAATTAAGCCTCCACTTCTCAGAATTTACAAAAAATAAACGCAGAGTTTCTTTTGAATGAGCCGGTTCAATCACTTGAGGCAGCCACAAATTTTGTTTTGGTTGTATATATGTAAACCTGACGAAAACAATACACGGTAGCTGAATATATATTTTGCTAGAAGAGTTCTTTTGAGATATGTTGTGGTGGAGTAAATAGAAAGCTGATGCTATTCTAATGTTATAAAGAAACTAAACATTTTTATAGTACTATGAATAGGTCATTTGTTTATTTTTGTAGTTTTAGTATGAAGCGGGTCATCTATCAGCTGAGTACAAAAACAAATTATATTTTTTGTCTGCAGAAGACACTCAAGTTTGTGCTCATCAAAACTGTGGTGGTGCAATATCTTTTATAAATGTACATTTCTTTAATTGTGCTCTTACGTGTTTCTCGTGCTATCTGTTCTATTGTTCCAAAAATTTGATTATCTGTTTATATCTTCTATTTTATGTATGAAATCTGTGTAAATAATAAAATATGTATGAAAAGTAAATGTGTGCTCCTTGCCTCCTACCCACTTGATGAGCACCCTCTCTGAAGTTGCTCATAGTGATTTATAAAATATATACAGGGTGTTTCCCGAAAGGCGGACAAATTCGATATTGCGAAAACTACGCATCGCACCAAAAAAAAGGCTTGTGTTGTTTTGGACCTGGGCCAGGGGCCTATTTAGGAAAATTATTAAAGTCCAAGATAATTATATTGTTAACTATTTTTGCGTAATTAACTTTTTTAATATTGGGTTTAAGGGCATGGTTTCAATGAGAAAATAGCTCAGCATCATCAACAAACACTAAATCAACAAATTGCAGAACGATAGAAGGCACGCGAAGCATTTTACGGCTTTCTGAAAAACCGTTCAAATTCACGGGTTATAAAGTTTCGGTTTGTTATCGGAGCGCATCTCAGCCCCGGCAACACCGCGTCCCTGGAGAGATAGTGCAACCAGCCTCTGCTGCGTCGCGCGATGACAGCGCAGCAGAGGTTGGATGCACTATCTCTCCACGGGGGTCAATGAGCGTAGCTCATTTGGTGACTCTAGCTGACCCGACTTTTCGCGATGCGATCTAGTTGATCTAGTCGCGGAGCGGCTGAGCCAATCAACGGCGTTCGGGGCAGCGTTTTCGAGAAGCGACTCGCCAACGAAGGCGTTGGACTCGCTCTGTGATCATCTAATTTTTTGCGATGCGATCTAGTCGCATCGCGCGATTGCTTACATCGCCTGTGTGAACGCGATGCGCCGGCCTGCCCATACCTCCCAGCCGTTTGGCGTTTTTTTTTTTTTTATGGGACCATCGGGTCCCACCCATAGAGTTATTACAATAGACGCTAGAGGCTCAGCTGGCGCTAGTGTGCTGTTGCATTTTGAAGCAGACAGCAAGCAGTCTAAATTTGACTTCCGGTAATGTATTCCTATGGGAAAAAGCGAGTGCATTTTCTCTCTGCGCTCGATTATAAGAGCAAATATCACGAATAATTTGTACGTACTAGGCACATTGGAACATTTCTCAGTCACGCAGACGAAATAAATGGTCAGTTACGGCGTTTTTCTTTCAAATTCATCGCATTAAAAACGGTGCTAAAACGGCTTCGTACGTGTATTTTTGTGCACTGTCGGACACTGTTAGCGCGAACACGGCGTCGACGCTTTCCAACATGGGGGATATACGTGCCAAACGAACGAAGGACATGTAGAAAACCGAGAGAGACGGCAAGAACTACGCAGTAACACTGGATAAGTAACTCCTTGTGCTTGCAGACGATCAAAATAAATTGAAAGTCACGTAATATAGTCAGATTTGCAATAAATAAGTACTGCGAAGATGCTTGTTCTGGGTTCAAATGGTTCAAAGCATCACCCGCACGCTCCAAATCTTTGCAAATAAGGGGAGCCAGAGAGCAGGTGCCCGATAAAAACTGCCCGACATGGGAAATAATAAAAAGACATACCTTTCGTAGCTCACGTGCTTTATTTTTTGCGTTCGAATGTTTCTTTAACCGATCGTAAAGATGCACGACGGAGTCATTTTCATCCAATGACAGGACGGGCATATTAGCAATATATAAGCACCACCGAAATGCTAGCGAACCTGAACACACACTACATTCCTTTCGATCGTTAGTTTGCTTAGAACCGTCGCTCGGTTTCACATACCTTCCTTGAAACAGGGGTTTGGGCCTGAAATAGAGCGAAGTTTAACATCGCTCAGTGGTAAAGAAAAATGCTGTAACTAAAGCAATTACACTTTCACAATACCAATAAAGGTACATACTATCCGGTACAACCGAAATGACAAAGGTTATTCGTGTTATTTTTCGGCGAAGAGACAAAATTCACGCGCGTTTTCCCATAGGAATACACAGGGAGGCTGGAAAAGTAGACTGCATGCTGTCTGCTTCAATTTGCAACCGGAAGTCCCGTAGACACTAGCGCCAGCTGAGCCTCTAGCGTTTATTGTTATAACTCTATGACGTGCAACCAGCCTCTGCTGCGTCGCGCGATGACAGCGCAGCAGTGTTGCCAGATTGGGCTATATGTAGCCAAATTGGGCTACACTTTTCTAGTTGGCGTCAAAATTCATGGTTGGCTATGTGGCTATTTGGGCTATTTCCAAGATCTGCGGCGAACCTTTGTGAACCTCAGGTTGATGCCGAACTTTGAGGTTCGGCTAGTTAATTTTCAAACTTTTAATCAGTTTCTAAAAAAATGCTTCCATTATGGCTAGTCAGAGGAGAGATGAAGGAGAAAGGCTTCAAACTTCTACAAACTTCGGGGTTTTCACAATGCGCGGTGAAGCAGAAAGTAGCACCAGAGTTCAGCGATCTCCCTAAAGCGCAGTGGAGCAAACCAAACGTGCACTATTACCACAGGCCCGATGGCGTGCCTTCAACCCCCGGGCCGCCTTATGGCTCTGCCGGACGTATAAACTGAACTCTCCAAATGCTGCTTGTTAGGCACCCAAGTTGTAAATGAGAGATCCGTAGTTTGCCGCTAAACACATGACTACCTTCCAGTCGTCGCCCACCCCAAGAAAGGGTAATGCAATCAGAAATAATGTGAACATGAATGGGTGACACTAATATTCTTCACAAAGAAAAAGATACGGGTGGGATATTAGTAGGACCAGATATTGGAGTTCTGGTTTGAAACACCGTGTTCCTGACTGTTCTGCTTCTGTATTTTGTTCTTTTCTGTATGATCATATCTCCAGGCTTCCCAATAAAGCTGTCTTCATTGTGTTTGTACTTCTGAAAACCGAAAGGAAGGGCCAATTTGTACGGATTTTCATCCTTCCGAAGCTTTTTTTTTTTTTTAAAACTCCACAATAACATAATCTACACAAAAGTTGGTGCATCTGAGGGTTGAAACAGTTTTGTAGCGTGTATTGTATGAGTGTGAGAAATTGTGAATATAATGCTTAAAAATCAATGTTTTTAATCTTGGCAATTTTGGGCTATAGTTTTTTACGGCTTTGGCTATATTTGGGCTATATCTCCCAGTCGTTTGGCGGTTTTTGGTGGGACCATTTGGCAACACTGCAGCGCAGCAGAGGTTGGGATGGCGCCCTTTTAAACCCAGTTTAAACCGCCGGAGTTTAAACCGCCGGGGTAAAATGTTTTTTTGCCGATTAGTGTAGAGGTGACAGTGCGACGCGGATATCTTCCAGAAGGTGTATAGGCATACCGAGACCGCGACCAGCGGACCACTTGGGTTCGGCGCGGAGTCGCGACCGTGGGGGCGATCAAGAAGCCCTTCCTCCGGAGCGCTCAACGACCCGTTAGGCCTGCCTACCGGGCCTGTGGGGCGAAAGGGTTTTTTCGACGCGGCGTGTCGGGGCACAGCTAAACGACGGAATCTAGCGGTGGTGGCTAGGGCGTCACGGAAACCAGGCAAGGGAGGCACCTAACATCATGACTCCGCGGAGGAAAACAATGACAACCAGTCAAATGGAAAAGGCAAAGAAGAGGGGAAAGCGAGACAAGGCGGCAGTGGAGTGCGAAGGCTGTGAGAAATGGGTGGATATCAGCGAGACACCGTTCGAATCATGCACGGAGGCGGAGAACAGTACGTACAAATGTAAGGAGTGCAAGGAAAATGAGGTGAGAAGAAGTATCTTGGAGGAGGAGATCGAACGACAAGTTAATGCCTTGAGAGAGGCAATGAGAGTGAAGCTGGAGGAGGCAAAGACAGAGAGAGCGGCCATAGAAAGTAGGATGTTGGAGAAGCTCGAAGAAGAGAGAACCATGAGAATAGCGGCGGAAGGAAAACTGAAAGCAATAATGCAGGAGGAAAGCAACAAGAGAGAAAAATTAGGGGAGGTGTTTAATGACTGGATGAAGTCATGTGAACCAGCGCAAATGACGGTCAACGGGGCTGAAAATGCGCCGCAACAGCTGGAACCAGGAAACGGGGTCAAAGGAAAGAAGACATACCACACAGACGGGAAAGAGACAGATAGCTTTTCCCAAGAACGGATGGGAAGTGGAGATCTGGATAAGGAGCAGAAGGGACAGACGACTGGAGGCCAAACACAAAGATGCCAGCACAAGAACTACAAGGAGGCCCTCATGAGGCAGAGGGCAGACCCAGATGACGGGACAAAGAAACAGGACAAAGAGAACAAGGTGGACAAGAGAGTCTTAGTGGTAGGGGACACTAATGCCTTCAAGATAAAGAGAGCCACACTGAAGGTGGTAGATTACGACAAGAAAGTTCACTTTGCGACCAAGATGGGAGCACAACTGAGAGAGTCACTGGAGAGAGCAGAGAGGGATGGAAAAATATGGAATGCAGAGGCAGGAATGGTGGTCATACATGCGGGAGTGACAGACGTTCAAGGCGAAGAGTCGGTGGAAGAAATGGCAGCGGAGCTAGGGAAACGGCTGGAGGACTGGACCAAGAGAGCCCCGAAACATTCTTTTATGGTGTATGAAGTGCCAGAAATCAAAGACAAGGGGGACCCACTTAAAGAGAGGTGCGCCAAGTGGAACAGGCTATCAAGAGAGATCAGCCAGCAACTAGGACCGAGGGTGGAGGTGGTAAAGAACACAGGAACGGGAAATGACATGGAAGATGGCTGCTACAATAGAGAAGCGGCAATTGAAGAGGGACAAGCACTGGGTAACAGACTAAAGAGTTTTTTAGGACTGAAATGCAAGGGGAAAAACGTGACACCGATGAAGAGGCGACAGGAAAGAATGGAAGGCAGGCTGACTCTGGACCAGAGACTACAGCGACTCGAGGAACAACTCCAGAGGATGTGTCCCCCACAGGGACATGCCCAATAAGAAGAGAAAGTAGGAGAGATGGTGCCCGCAACAACACGAGAGGCGGAAAACACAAAAAGGCACCAGACCAGGAAACAAGGAAAAACAGACGAGCAAAAAAGAAAAAGAGGAAGTGAAGATTGCCTTTCTAAACCTGCAGGGAGGTAGGAAAGCAGGAAAATGGGAAGAGGCCTTTCAGATGTTACAAGATGATAAGATTGGAATGTTCGCAGTCACAGAAACCCACCTCAGGGATGAAGAAAGACCCCCGGATTGCGAAGGGCTTTTTTGGGATGGGGTAAACAGAGAGGGCAGCGAGAGAAGGGGAGGGGGGTAGGATGCTTTAGTGGGCCAGGCTGGCAGAGAGAAAGTCCAGAGTGCAAAGAGCACATGTGGTTGACGGGGATACTGGCGGGGAGAAAGGTGGCAGTGGCAGTGGTGTACCTGTGGACGGGGGCAGACAGCAGGGAGACAAACATAGAGCTGATCAAGTGCATTGAAAGAGACTATCACAACATTGGGAGACCTACCATTATGGTAGGCGACTTCAACGCACACCTAGAGGAGTTCGATGGGAGAACAGACGGTAATGGAAAGCTGCTGCAGGACATGGCGGAACACCTGGACATGGTAATCGTCAACACACAAGATAAATGCTTAGGAAAGACGACATGGACGGCCAGAGGGACGAGCTCTACAATTGATTATTGCCTGGTGTCCCCGGACCTGTATGAAAAACTGAACTACATGGAGATAGATGAGGAAGGCGACAAGAGTTTGGGAAGTGATCACAACAGATTGCTGATCACTTTCGGAGGAAAGCCAACGGAAAAGAGAGTCAGCAAACCTATGAGACAACACCACATAACGCAAGCAGAAGCACAAACCATGGCACAGAAACTGGAGGAAGAGGTGGAAACCAGGCAGGTGGAGACGTACGGGAACCTCATGCGGTGGTGGAAGGACCACCTGGAAAAACTAAAACGACCGACACGAGGGAAGAGGAGGAGAAAACGATGGTGGGATGTGGAGGTGAGGGAGGCCATTACAAGAAGGCAACTGGCTAACAGGACTCTGCGTGGGACCATCAGAAAACGAAAGGAGGAGAAGAAAGCCCCCTACAGAAAGATTCAAGAGAGTGGAGGGAGTACCAGAGCAGGAAAATAGAGGTGACAGTGTTGATCCAAAGCAAAATGGCCAGGGTAGATAAGAGATTTATGGAAGAACTGAGAGAGGCAGGACGTGAGGCCCCACTGAAGTTCTGGCGACATGTACAGGGCCAAACAGGTCGACCCAGGGAGGATGCTGTAATCAAAGACGATGCGACAGGAAAGGAACTGGACCCTGGAGAGACCAACCGGTACATTGAGAGGTGGATTGGAAACATGTTCACAGGGGACAGCCGACAAATGGACAGTGAGGAGGGGGAGACGGAGGACGAACTGCAGGAGCAACCGAGCAGAGAGGAAATCACGGAGAGGGAGTTAAAGAGAGCAGTCAAGAGGATAGGAGGAACCACAGCCACTGGAATGGACGGAATCCCAATGAGGCTGGTGAAGGAGCTGGGGCCAGAGACGAGAGCACTGCTGCGCGAGATCCTCAACCAGATCCTGGAGGAGGGACGGGTGCCGGTGGAGTGGCGAACCTCAAGACTCAGACTCATCTACAAGGGAAAAGGGCAATACGTAACGGAACGAAGGCAG
>JAZHYW010069024.1:0-16384 GCA_037355805.1 Ixodes ricinus
GGCGTGCGCGAACTACAGGGGGCACGTACTCTCAGCTATCATCATCAGCGTTCAGTGACGCCACGGTCAGGACAGACTGGGGCCAGGTTCCAAAATGGCCTCGATCCAACCGAGCGGTACTGCACCGGGGCGTTCCAAAACTTACTCGAGCTTACTCGATGACGTCAGAACTCGCGTTCCAGAAGCGGGTTGTTTACTCCGGAGTAATTACTCACGTTACCCTCCTCGATCGGTGGGTAACCTCGGATCAAGTCGAGTAAATACGTCACGTGATCTGTTCGTCGTCTGCTTTCTGCGCCGACAGCGGTCAAAGCTCGCTTGCTCCGTTGGTTTTGGTGGCGGACGTTCGAAATGAGAAAGAATGAGGTGCAGCATGTGTGGTTATTGCGATTTGCTGTTTTCAACGCACAGATTAACTGCGTTACATCCAGACCGTGCACCTTCCCGGGAAGGTATACTTGTTATTATGAGTGTGCGAGCGTAAACGGGAGCTTCTCCTCGTCCTCGGCGTTGGAGGGAATGCCATATTCTCACGTTCAAGGCTGAAAATTTTTAAACGCAGTAAATGATAAGGTAGTATTTTTGTTTCCTCCAGAGTGTTCGTAATGAGAGGATAACGCTTGTAAAGCAGTGAAGGCTTCAAAGATTTTATTGTAATCATATTCGCGTCAAAGCGAACGTAAGTTTCATAGAAAAAATCGTAAGGGTGCAGGCGAGCAGTTTCAGGTTAATTCAACATGGGTAAGTTTCATATCATACTTGAGAAAGCACCCTCGCGCTGTACCGCTGCACCGTGTGGAATCAATTTCTGCAAGACATAATCGGTACAAATTACAATGCGTGGAATATGTATGTTTAGGGCGCTCGCGCTGATTAATAAAAACACATTTTTGATGTCTAACTGTAAGGAGTAAGTAATTTTCATCTCAATATACAGCTCATAAGGAAGGTGAGTAAAAGGAGCTGGTGGATCCACCTCAAAAAACACCGCGTCGTCATTGATATTATCGTCTCTTCGAGTGCTTTCTTCATGATCAAAAGAATCGTCTGCTATTTTCTCCCATCACTGGTGTGTTTTCTTTTTGCCGTAGTCCAAGACGAAGCCAATCCTCGTAGTATCCAGGTGATTATCCCAGCCGTTCCAAAATCGAGTCGCGGATCGTTTACTCGCGATGTCACGTGGTATTACCCACTGACGTAGGAGGCAGGTTACTCGGGTAAGATTTGGCACATCCAGCCCGGGACAGACCGCGCAGACCTTGATCCCTCGGCTTGTCAGGCCTGCTTCATGCGCGGTTTGGGCAACGCGCCGCAAAGCCTGTTTCAGGTGTTGCGTTTATTTGGTGAAGTGATGGTCGTAGGAGGACATTTTACCGCTTGAAACCGTGGCACGCGTAGTCGTGCTAACAAACCCTTTGACGCTGGGAGGTGTCGAAGCGCCTGGATGGTGGTGTGCTGTTCTCTGCCCCAGTACAAAAAGCTGAATGACGAAAGTAGAATATCCAGCGCTTTATCCCACTACAACATCAAACACGGCGAATAGGGTGCATTTTTAATTATGATTCGAACAAAATAAGACTGTAAAATGTCTAATCAAACTGAAAACAAGAAAGCGAAATTCAAGAACCTCTCGCGTATGTGGTAAAACTTCAGCGAAAGCGACTTCGTATATCATGTTGATTCGAATCTGCTCTCTGAATGCTGGTCTCTTATTAGTTCCAAGTTGATTCCTCTTTTTAATTTCGTAAACCACTAAGCAAACATTGAACATTCTGCCAGGAAGAGGCGAGGCTTCCTGAGTCGTTTTAATTAACCTGCTTATTCACCCGGTCGACGCGAAACGTGCGGACCCCTCACGATCGAAGTCTTAAATATAATAAGTCGATGACACTTCGGCGTATCAAGAAATGAGGAATACACGTTCTATGACTACCGTTTGCATGTCCACTTTGGTGGATCCAAATGCGCATAATGCGCAGATGCGCATTATCTCTCTCGCCCAAGTCGCCGTTTTGTCCAAAGTGATGCGCATCTCAGCGAGCGATTCTAAATGTGTAAACAATTCTTAGGAAAGATTGGGCAGAACAAATATTCAATCGCCTGAATTTGCCAGGCCATGCCCGACAACTTAAGAATTCTATGAAAATTTCTGCTTTTCTTTCGAGCAGAAGTCGCGATGTGACAAACTTCTTTGCCACGTACATCGGTGCGGGAGGAGCTAGGCGTCAGGTCGCTGACGAGGCAGTTTGCTGGTCAGCAACTGTGGAAGTCACACTGGTGGATTGAAGCGTCCGGTGTCGGCAAGCTGAAGGTAGCTAAAGCAAGTGTACGGCGCTTTACGCTTACAACTGCAGTGCCCGCGTGTGCACCAGCTAAGAAGACGGCACGTCCATTTACTCTGGCCAATTGAAAAGCTGCTCCCACAACAACCTCCACAGACCTGAAAAAAAAAGAATCAGAGAGGCTGTGCATAGCCCTGACGCACGCCGCGCAAGCTTGTAACAGGTATAGGCTTCAGGCTTGTTTTTGAACACTTTAAAGCTTGTTTGTTTCTTCACAGTAAAAGCCCCTTTGAGGCGTTGTTATTTATTTCGAAAGATCGCTCACAAGGACGTCATACCCGTTTCCTTAATAAAATGAACCGGTTCTAATCGGCATGGAATGCGAACCAACATAGCCACTCCGCGCTTTGACACCTTAGGCGCGTCGTCTGCTCGCATCCTTCCAGCACCGTCACAGGAGGGCGCCCGTGAGGTGGCGCCACCAAAACCTCTCATCGACAATACCCCCCCCCCAAACTGAATCTCTGGCTTGACGCCGCTGCGGTGGTGGTGCGTTGCGCAGAAGGCACCTCGCGCGAACCCGGTTCCTACGCACGCGCAATGCCCACGACTTGTGTGGGCACGCGCGGGCTTGTTTGCAAACGCTGTATTGGTCTGTACTCGGTTTCGCGTCCAGTGCGAACGCAGCCGAGTCACACTTCAATGGAGCCAATTGAGCAGACCCAAATGTATCTTCACACGCTCGGCGTCTTTCTGCGTCTGCTACCACACCGACGAAACCAATCACGCGCAAGTGAAGCCGTGATGCTGCGCAATTTTCTATGCGCGACTGGAAAGAATGGATGGATGGATGCTAACGGTTGTACCCTTTATATCGGAGTGGAGTTGCGCCACCTAGCTTAGAAGTTAAGAACCAAAAGACGTCGAGCGTCATGACGTTGCACTTTTGGCGCTACTCGATTGGCCTGGTCGATCGCAGCGCCGGCTGCGGTCGGACTTAAAGTCTGAAGACGGTGTCCGAGGCGAGCTTCTTCCTCGTACGACGGTCCCGTCAGGTCTGTCATACAAAAGCTGTCCGCAGGCGAATTCGAAGCTTACGTACTGTAAGCAAGCGTGTTTCGAACGAGCTTGAGACGTGCCCGCAATAATTCTGTCATTTCGTTTGCAGGGAAGGCCGTGTCCATTGTTTGGTGTATGGGCAGCGTGACTACAGCGGCTTTAATGGTTGAGTTTGTGTTCTCCTCTGGCCTTTTACTGGGCTCCGACGTATGGCGAAGCGAAGTACATTGGTTTACTGTACCAATAACGGTGCTGGGTGCGAATGCGTACTCATCCCAGTGTTTTAAGTTTAGTCTCGTTTTCCTGCTGCACTATGAATGATTTCCTCACGTGTTTTTTGAACCCACTTTCCCGGCTTCGTATTTAGACCACCAGGCGTGGTGAAACTGTATTTCGTTCGAGAGCGCTATTGAACGAACCTGCCGTGAATGCCTTCTGTTCTAGTCACCAGGTGCCGTCGATTTCGCGGAAGTCGTCAATAGTGCTAGGCTTACCTATAGGGGACATGAACAACTTCAAAAGCGAGCTTTAGGCTTTTCAGCGTCCCTGCCAGGCACGCACGCTCGTGAAATGTAAGTGTTGTTCGAGGCGACAGGCCCGTGTTTGTAGCTTCAGCTTCCATCGCAATAAATCTGCACAAGCTTGATCATGACTAGAAAGACCGGCGTGCACAGAGATGTGTCCACGCGCAAAGTACAGGGAGTTTCCGAGGAAAATAAAACGGTTTGTTTCGGCCCTGTCAAATCAGCTATGCATCGCAAAAAGATCGAACCCCGTGAGTATCCGGCGCTAGTGATTGAGATAGAATGCGAAAGTTTGAGTAAAACGCTACCGTTAAAACGTTACATGAATCAAAAGATAATTCAGAAAAACGAAATTTCTATGTGAGCTGGCGTCCACCTAAGCCTAACATCGTCAAAACAAGCAAGGACACTGGGCGCCTGCAGCATCTATAGGGTATCCGAAGTTACCAGGCTGGATCTAAAGTGGACAGTAAAAATCGACGCTTGCACGAAGCAATCTAAACTTTTCGCCGAAGGTGTATTTCACAGGTTCCGTTTTTTCTTGTATAAAAAAGTAAGGCCAAAAAACTTGCCAGGGCCAACGGCGGCCGGGACGCACACGACTGAGCCGGGCGGCGGGGAGTGTTTGGCGCACGTATTCATAGATGGTGTCGGGAGCAGTGTCGGAAGGTGGAGCCGACCTGCGAAAGAAGGCAAGCGACACGCAGACAAAATCTGTCGGCAGCAAAAACGCAGTTTTTACGCAGCCGCGTTTTTTTTTTTTTTTTACTCAAGTTTTGCTTTTATTGTTGGCATTTATTTTTAAATGAAAGGCACACTACGAAAATATTATCTTCATTTTAGAAAAACACGGTTGTGGCGAGCAGTTTCGGATACGGAGGTAGCGCCATCTATCAATACCTGCGCCAAGCACACCCCGCCGCTCGATTCAGTCGTCTGCGTCGCCGGCCGCAGTTGTCCCTGGCAAGGTTTTTGGCCCCTGTTCATTACAGAAAGGGAGCTGCGCTTTGTAAGTTTACAATGAAAAATGGACCTGTGAAATTCACCCTTGACGAAAACTTCGGATTGCTCTGTGCAGGCGTCGATTCTTACGGTCCATTTCAGATCGAGCCTGGTGACTTCAGGCACCCTGTACGTAAGTGAAAAAAGCTTGTCAGCAAGAAAAGAAAACAATACCCTCTTTCTTGCTTGACAAGTCATTTTCACTGATATATATGCTACAGGCGCCCACACCATCATTTCTTGTTTGGACGATATTAGGCTTAAATTGACGTCAGATCATAGAAAAGTTTAAGTGTTCTTTTTTCCTAATTTTCTTTTGACCCACGTAACGTGAAGCCGACAAACTTTCACGTTCTATCCCAACTTACAGCGTCACATTCTCACAATGTTTGAGCTTTCTGCGATGTATAGTCCATTTATCCGGGGCTGAAACACAAGGTTCTCTTGTCTCGAGAACTCACCTTGTACACTCCGTGCGTAGTTTGTCAGGATTTGTTATTCATTGTTCACCAGAGATGTTAGCACAGGGCGAGAGCCAAGCGAACAAGCGCGCCCCTCGGGCGCTCCCTTATTTGGCTCTTGCGCGATGCGTGACGTCAACGAGGCGAGCGTGGTCACATAGTATGACGTCACACCGCTCTTTCTACCACGTTTTGCAGGGGAGCGCAATGCTTCCAGAGCAGCCTTGCTGGGCCGCGTGCAGTGGCCGTGGTACGCCGGCTGCCACTGCACCGACTCATGTTTTGAGCCTCGCTGGGGCCTTACTTTATTATACACAGTCAAACCTCGATATATCGAACACGGATATATAGAATTATTGCCTATATCGAACGCTTTCTATATCACGCGGAAAATCGCATGCATTTTTTATTTTTTATTTCGAACGGGGTCGGGCATAAAATGGATATATCGAACTCCGCCACCCCAAACAGCCCGCGCTCTTTTGACAGGCGGCGAGCTTTCCCGCAACACCCTCGGTGTTGCGGGAAAGCAAACCTCGGCAACGTCTTCGCAACAGCCCGCGCTCTTTTGACAGGCGGCGAGCTTTCCCGCAACACCGAGGGTGTTGCGGGAAAGCTCGCCGCCTGTCAAAAGAGCGCGGGCTGTTTGGGGTGACGGAGTTCGATATTTTAATTCAGCCTTCGAGTGCGAGATTTCCCAGCTCCCGCAAGCTGAGCGGCACGGCAGCGCGCCGTAGCAGACGACACGCGGCTGCTCCCGCCTCTGCGGTCGGTCGGCGCGCATGTGCCGCCTGTCGGCGCTTCGCGGAGCGCGACGGCCATGCGCTTTTAACAAGTTTTTGACGCGTTTTTGATGTGATTTAATATATCGAATTCTGGCTATATCGAACTATTTCGCCATCACCGCGCAGTTCGATATATCGAGGTTCGACTGTAGACCTTTCTCGTTTATCCTCGTCCCCAGCCACGTAATTAACAAATCCGACATGCTTGAAGAAAAAAAAAGCAGCTGGGTATTACAACTTGAAACGAGTAAAAAATATAAAAAAGGCAAAACAAGAATGATAGACAGTCGCAATTAAAAAGGTTGAGCTTCTTCCAGTGGCGCGGAAAGAGCATAATGATGTTTCTCCACCTACCGGAATTTCACGCGATTCAAGATGGCGGCTCCCACGTAGAAAAGTTCTATAACCTTAACGTCGTGTAATGTTTCCTGCTTGTTGCTCGTTCGCGACGAGTTTCTCGTAGAAAACGACTCGTAAAACATATCCTATGTTCAGAAGAAACGTAGTGTACTACTAGTACTTGCTGCTGACGCTAGATAGTTTGGGACCGAACGAAGTTTTGACAGTTTTAACGATGAAAGAACGTCCTCATCGCGCACTCTCGACGCCCATAAAGACACATCTCCGTCGCAGCCGGATGCTTGGAAATTCGGCTCTCGGCACGGTTCCTTTTCGCTCGCCAAGTAAAATGAATGGCCTCATGTTTTTGTTTGATTGTATTTGTGTTTTTTTCTAGTCGGGAAATCTCGAAGCGCTGGAAGCATTCGTGAAAAAATTACCCGTTTCGGTAGAAATGTGATGGTAGAAAAAAGGGTTTTGAAGTAGTTTTTGGCTTTTTTGCACGTATTACAATGTTTTTGTATGTGCCGATTTTGTTTCAGAGTAGTTTCTACTTTCAAGTGTATATCCTCGCACTTGACGCAATCAAGGCTGTGATAAGGGACATGCGACTAGTGTTTTTGCTCCGTTTTTCGTAGTTCCCCGGAACTTAGATAATCGACGGATTTCGACTCCATTTCAAATTATATCAGTTTTTTGTGTTTGTTTTTGCTTCTAAGTTGCCGTCAGCTTATTTTAAAAAACAAAAACCTTGGAATGTTTTTTGTTGTGGTTGTTGTTTTTGCGCTAAATATAGTGTAGTTGCAATCAGTGATGTCTATGACATGTCGAACATGGGCTTTCTTTTTAACTCCTTGTGGCGTTGCTTGCTAGAAACCACCTGAGCGAAATAGACCAGCCTTTAAGCCGCGTTCGCACTGCTCGCTACATGCATATAAAAGTACCGTCTGAGGTATGTCTTCCTCCTTCTGTGACGCTCATGTTACGTTAGTCATTAAAAAAAAAACTATCGCAGACGGGTTTGTAGCATACATATGTACGAGGCAAACACGCTTGGAAGTTGTCCGGGGCGTCTCCGCAGACTTTTCTATCATAATGTCTGAGGAGAATCTCCGTGTCTTTTTGTACAATGTTTGAGCGGTGTGAGTGCGGCTTTACGCCTTCTTTTTCGACTGCGCTTCGCCTGTAGTCACTTAGTCACTGATAAGGATTAAACGGCAGGAAGCCTCTAAGTTATCACGTCTCCAGCGCCGGCTGGAGACAGGACAACGGGAGACAGGACAACGGGACAGGACAACGGAGACAGGACAACTGGAGACAGGACAACTGGAGACAGGATAGCAGGAGACGGGAGAACGCTTCTGCTTCTCGTGAGCTTCGAGCGTGCACCAGCGCGCAGCCAAAGCGCGCCTCGGAAGGCAACGAGAGCGCATGCTGAAGGGGCCCCCGGGCGTCTACAGGAGACGTCTTGCAAGTTCCCATCCTGTCAGTGACAAAGGCCTTCGTAGCGAAGGCCTTTCGAGAATCGGCGAATGACCTTGCGATCACGACTCTATACGAGTGCCCTTCGGCGCGTGCTGCCTTGCGGTCACACTGGTCATACATAATACATGAAACAGTCTCCCCACAATGCCTAAGGCGTGATTCTTCGTTATGACAGTCCTCGAACAAAAACTGTCCGCGGACATTTTTTAAGCGTACACATGTGCGTGACGTGTGTCCGCGGACACTTTTGTCGTCACGTCTGCGGCGGACATCAAGATCTCTTTTTTGTATGATGTTTGGGTAGTGTGATCGCGGTTTAAAGGCATTCGGTCTGAAGGCCTTTGAATTGTCCGTGAAAGAAACTTGTCAACTCTTGGCCCGAATAAGCTGCCAGCTGTTTTTTTTTTCCGTCCGCTTGTGTTAGGAATGAAAGTTTATGCGAGGTCAAAGCCAGCGCGTGGGTTGGCGCTGTTTAGAGTATGGGCTGTTCGCCAGGCACAGTTGGGGTGGAGTGATTCGCCTTATCGGAAACTTATTTGCCATGGAACCAGAACATTTGCTGACGGGCTGATTCTTACCGATCTCAATACTGGTTTCTACCTCGAAAACCGGAAGAAAAAGAAAAGGGGTCGACTTTTCGCGGAGCGCTATTGATTTTCCCCTTTATGTTGTGAGCTAATACTTAAGATTAGCATTTTGTTATTTTATTAAAGGGTACAAGTTTCAAACGACACTCACGTCGCTTTTCTTCTATTACGACCAAATTTTGTTACAACTACTTTCCACAGCGTATAAACTCATGCTGAAAATGGCTTTCTTCTTCTCTTGACTTGACAACAAGTGTAGCAGTTCGCTGGCGAAACTTCTGGTGCAATTTAGAATCGGAAAGAAAACAAAAAAGAAAAACCCGCAAGTATTTTTGTATTGTTTTTTTAAGAAAAGAAAAAACAAAATTGACCGAATTTGTTTTCTTAAAATTTAGCCCGAACCTTCGTCTCTGATTTGCTGTCCTCATCTGCTAGTTATCTTTTGTCTCACTACCAGAACTACAAGACAGAGGGGCAAACAGCACGCAAAGAAACATGGTTGAAGTAAAAGTAGTGCACGCACAATAAGCGATGTCTCTCAGTTGAACATGTATTAAAAAAAAAATCGGCAAAGAACATTTCGGTCATGGGATGGTTAATCAACATATGTCTTAAAAAGCAATCTCTCTTTTATTTTATTTTTTCTTCCCTTTGCGCGCTGTTTGCCCCATTGGTCATCATGAACCATCTATCCCGCGTCGCCACCCTAATTCCGAACTACGGATTATTGAAATTTGGAACCATTGTCGTTTTATAGTTATCTGAAATGTGTTCCTTTAGAGCTGCTTTGATTTGGGTATTTTCACTCCAAAGGGGTGCCCTGAAATCGTTGTCACACGATAGATTTCATAAAACCAGGCGAAATAATGCGAAAGCGGGGCACTTTGGGCTCAGGCAGAGCCATAACGGCTCAGGCAACTTCCAGGCTGATTTTGAGAAGTGAGACACAACATGATCAAAAGGTATTATTCCACTAACAGAAGTCGCCGTCTTTGTATACAGTGCAGCTGCCATGCCGGTTGACTTCTCTCTTGCTTCAAAAGTGTGGTTAGAGGATATTGGTCGGTTACTAGTGTAACCTTCCTTCCGAAAATGTGCTTATGAAACCACCCAATGGCGAATACAGTGGCCAGCGCTTCTTTCTCTATTTGTTAGTAGTTCTAGTTCGGCCGTCGTCAGCGTCTTTGGAGGCGTATTCGACCGGTCTGTTAGCACCCTTGCTTGCCTCATGTGCCAAAACTCCTTCTGGCGTCACAATTAGACGCATCGCAGTGTCAACCGACACAGGCTTAACTCGAGCAATAAAACGTCAAGACAGCGGCACTACAAAGGAGCTCCTTAGCTTTTCTCACACACTGTTCACGTTCTTTAGACCGCAGTCCGGTAAGCCCCTTTTCCAGCAGATCATACAGAGGTCGTAACAGATGTTGCCAGACTTGGCAGAAACTATCGCAGAGAAGTTTAACATCCATAAAAAAACAACTTCAAAACTCTTGAACCTTCGTTGGAAGCGGCGCGCTTTTTGACCGCGTCCACCTTTTTCGGGACACGGCCGAAGGTCATTTCTGTCGTAGGAAAGCGTATCGTTATCCAATCATGCCATGGCATGAGGATAACTGCCGAGCCCGTGTGTCTATCTCCAATTCTACGTCGTGACCTGCCACTTTCAAAGTTGTCGTGACCGATGGCACCCCTGTCACCACGTTACAGCGCACAACGCACACGTCTCGGGAACCATCATCAGGCGGCTTCGCCATTACTCTTCGTCTGCCTTCCTCTACACATAGTCTTGATATGTCCCTGTTTTCCACAGGTGAAAACTTTGCCGTCCCATTTACGGTTTCATTGCGTTCGCTCACGAAAATCAGAAAGCGTTCCAGGTGGTCGTCGAACGTCCTCGTCCGAGCAAAAATCGTGAGCTTCGGCATTTTGTCCGTTCATTTCATCTTCGTCGTCAGTTGTTGTTAACTGCACCCTGGTGGACGTAGTCGAGATCGAGAACAACACACGGAGCCTGCTTCTATCCACCGCGTTTCAACTACCGCGGGGCGTTCATGATCAGAAACAAGAAAACAAGATACCCTCTGGCCTCACTAGTTAGATTCATTTTATGTCGAGTCACCACAGTTTTCATCTTACAGATTTCCATGCAGCTTCTCAGAAGCGCCGCTGTTGCAGGCGCTTCGTTGCAACAAATGTTTCGTCTGCTTTCTCTAGAAAACTGGAGGACGACTAGGGGATATTTTGATAAACGACAGCGCCCTCTTTAGTTGCTGGAGTGGGCAACGTAACGATGCCGTGGTTTCGTAAGCAAAAGGCGAGAGGAAAATAAAATAAGGTGGAAGATTCATGTACCTGTTTGTCTTCCGTATCCTGACATGTACCGGTTTCGCACGCCCCAATAAGCCAAATCCCGGACAACCTATCACGCGTATTCAAATCAAACACAAAGTTCTGCAACGTGGCAAGGAAACACACACACACAAAAACGCGAACATTAATCTAACCATCGTAAGGAAACGGCTACAACCTCCGCCTGTTTTCCCCCTGCTTGCTACATTTCTTTCTTTTTATGCGCCATTTTGTTTAATATTTTGTATTTTTTTACTTATAACGATATGGAAAAATGCGACGTCTTCCGGTATCTTCGGCTGCCGTCTTTGTAGCTGAATCGAGTGACGTAAGACGTTTACGGATGCTGACGGAACGGTTTTGAAAGGGGCGGGGACTGGAAGACGAACGACCTCGAACAGGGTCGCATACGACACAAACGAAACGCGCGTTCAAAACCACTGAAGCTAAAATGTCTTTCTCTCCTTTCATCCCACTGGTTGCGTCAATATCAGACGCGGGCCGTCGGTCCTGTTTAAACCACGAAAGCTGACAAACAAAAATAAAAGTGAACCAGAAAACGAGTCAAAAGCGAAGCAATCGGTCTAGCGTTTATCCCTTTCTTTTTCTTTTTCCTCCTGATTTTTTTTTATTGCCTATTTTAAACCAGTTTTGGGGTAAAAGATGTGCTGTCAAGAGCCGACGTGCACTATCGCAAATTATTCGCTCGAAAAAGCCGATATGCCGCCGAATAAAACACACAACTTCCAGACTCCACCCCTTCCTCCCCGCCGAGTCTGAGTAGTCCCATTATGGATGTATTCTTTTGGAAGTTTCGCTTATTCCTTTTCTCTGTGACAGCGGCATTGTTGTTTAGTTATTGCGCCACTTTGCGTTGAGTATCTCTTTTTTATATATTTACGGGTTTAGCTCTATCTTCCGTTCTTTGAGGTTCCAAGTTTGGGATATTCTTTGCAGATTTCGACCTTGAAACTACGATGAAAAATAAGCTCTGGTCGGTGGGAAATATATCACCAGCTGGCGGCCGGCGTTTCTTTTTTCTTCTTCTTTGTATCTGATTTTGTTGTCGGCTTTAGATTGAAGGCTTTGCTCTGGGTAGATGTTGTGAAGGTTCAAATAGTAGCGGCATTTTGATGTTGGAAGTAATTGGCATCAAGAAATGTGTTGTGCGACTGAGGGAGTATAAAGGAGTTGGAATGGTCGTTGTCTAGAAGTAACAAGATGGGCACTGGCTACGAATCAAAAGATACAATTAATGTTTCAAACAAGACCTTTATAAATGGTCCTGCCAGTTTGGGCTTTTAGAAGGCTAATTCTTCTATAACGAATCGCCGTTCGTTATATATAGAAAACTTATTCATTACAGCCCAATATTTGTCTATTTCGTCTGTCGAGTTGAGTCGGAAGGGGCCAGCGCCGCCGGAGGCTTATGGTGCAACATCACAGATACGAGATCCGGTTTGTTTGTATACGAGCATTGGCGCACACGCACGTCTAGAAGCAATGTCACATGAAGCAACTGCGCAAAAAATAAATGCGGTGCGATTTTCAGTTTGTGTGGCACAGAAGTCCGACAGAACAACCGACGTTTATGTTTTTCAAGGACGACATTTCGTATGTCTGCGTCCACTACCTTTTTAAATTTTTGTTTACTATAGTATATTCCAACAAGCACAAATTAAATCTCCGTTATAGTACTGTGCTCATTAGAAGTGATCAAATTTGTAATAAATTACTTTTCCAGTAATTGTGTTATCATTTTTCTAACTTTTATTAGGTAATAACCGCGAGAGCAACGTGATAACTCTTAAAAAGTAATAAAATTGGTTCTAATCGTTACGAAACATAGCTTTTCTACCCGTTGTTGTTATCTTTCTCCACAAAAATCGTACAAAGAAAAAACATTTTTTCTCACCTCTTAATGGCGGCCTTTGCTTCCCCAAGTTTCTATCCAAGGAAAACTTCGGACCAGTCACCCTCAGAGGAATGGTTTATCAAAGATGTGGATTGACAATATTAGTATTCTGTACTCTAGTCTGTTTGCTTTCTCCAAAGAATATACAGTGTCTGATTTTATTTCGAACTGTTTTTGTTTTGTTTTTTAATAGGGAAGGAGGATTGAACGAGTCCTGTTTACACCATGTACTTATCGGGCTGGGCGGACATTAGATGAGGGGATAATCGCCATGTTAATTTGACTAATTAACTAAAATTCGTTAATTAACTTTTTTAATTATTGGTTTTAGGGGTCATGCTCGAATTGCAGTATGGACGGCAATTACTTCTAGAAAACAAAATTAAAAAAAGATTCGAAAAAGTAATGGTTTTTGAATTATTAATTGATCTATTTCCGCGTTTTTCTTGGCGCGATTTAAAAATTGCGCTCAAAAAGAGCGTTGCAAGTCCTTGCTCACAATGACGCTTGGAAAAGTGACGTCGTCATTTTAGTCACGGCATCACTTGTGTCGTTGGCGCACCCACCAAGGAGACGCTGTCGAGATAGCGACGACATGACTGAAAGGACTACGTCACTCTTGCAAGCGTTATCGTAGGCTCTTTTAGAGCGCAGTTTTTAAATCGAGCAAAAAACGCGAAAGTTCATCCATTCATATTGACAGAAAAAAACGATTACCTTTTACAAGTTATTTTACTGGTCTGGCCTCTGATAGCAATTGCCGTCAATACTGCAATTGCAACATTACTTCTAAGAGCAATCATTAAAAAGTAAAATAACTGATTTTAGTTAAGTGGTCAACGTACCAGCGATTATCCCCTCATCAAATGTCCTCGAGCCTGATGAATACATGGTGAAGACATAATTCGTCTTACACTCACCCCCTATTCTTATGAAATCTGTTCGAATTAAGGTAAACACCCTGTATAGAAGGAAACACCCGTTTTCAAACCTGCACAAAAATCTGCCGTTTTAAAAAGTACCCGCAAAATTGTCAGTTACTTTTTCGAGTAGCTGTCAATAAGTAATCGAGCAATCTCATTGAATACATTTAAACCGAGCGTAATTGTAATTGATCACCTTTTTTCAGTACCGTGTAGAAGACTAAGATAGGCTTACCTTCTGAGAGCCACCTGGGCCGCCATGACCCGCTGCCTCTCGACGACCAGCAGGCAGTTGGGACAGCGGCAGTCCTTCCAACGGCAGCTCTTCTTGTGCCCCTTCAGGCAGGACACGACCCCGTGGTTCCGACAGCAGGCGCACTCGGGCGTTCGCAGGACCCGTCCCCATCCGGGGACCCCGTTGCCGAGGTCGACGTGGTCGCGGTTGTCGTCGCGGCAACCGATGCGGCGGTCGACGTGGCCGAGGACGATGCCCGCTTCGTAAGGACGCTCCGAGGGAGTCCGGTTCCCGGTGGGGAGACATGGGGCAGGATCGTGGCGAGGGCGTGAAGCCGTCCGATCTCCGCACTGCGCACGCGCGGGGATAGAAGGACGGGAGGGTTACACTCTTAATCGGGTTCACATAGGATACAGTTAAATTAAAGGGGCACGGAAACGAAAGGACGTGGCCTCGAGCTCTCTACTTCTCGCTTCAAGATAGGCGCAGCGAGAATCCCAAGTGCCTCTGCACGGCCAAAGGTACTGGAGTTGCGAGCATTGCCGCTTGGTGGCATCAACGCGTGACAATCTCGCCTAGTAGTGATATCCGAGGACTGTACGCTACCTATGGTTTATACATACTTGCCCGTAACATAATTCGCAGCCATTTTCCAATAAAATGCAAGTCGCTAAGGTTACGGTCATTTTCAAGTCTGGGGATAAGAAACCACCTAGAAAATTATGAACCTGTTTCTGTGCTCCCAGTGTTTTCAAACGGGCTAGAGAAAAATAATACATGCCCGATTATACACCTTCTACGAAAAACACTCTGTCCTAACATCCTGCCAGTTTGGTTTTAGGAAGGGGCATTCGACGGAACTTGCGCTATTAAAACAGAAGGAACTAATTTTAAACAACATCGAAGAAAAATTGATTACCTTGGGGGTCTTCATTGATTTTTCAAAGGCTTTCGGACCATCTAAATCATAAAACTCTGCTTCAAAAATTAAATGCAAATCGGGATGCGAGGAGTAGCCTCAACGATGATCGAGAGTTTTTTAAACTATCGGCATCAGTGTGTCGTGATCAATAGTCAGCGCTCTAGCTTAAAAACTGACGTCAGAGGTGCCGCAGCCGAGCATCGCTTGGACCCCTTCTGTTTAACTGGCCTACTATCGGGGAAAAATGAAATGCGAACAGAGGAGCGCGTGGCTTGCCTTACAGGCTGCGCCACCGGAAGTGAGCCTAGGGGCGAGGGTGCGTGGCCTACTCCAATGTGTTCACGCCCTTCGCCTGGCGCTTCCCAAGCCTTCGGCAGTGCGCCTCTCAGTGCGCTGAAAGCTATCACCGCTATCTTTTCTGGCTCAGCGCGTGCGGTGCGATGAAGCTCGGCCCACGTACCGAGCAGACAAAGATAGCGGTGACGGCACGCCGAAAGCACGCTGCCTGCGCCAGCGAGTGCCGAGCGAAGGGCGTGAACATCGGGTGGGCCACGCCTGCTTCAGGCTGCTTCCGGGCGGCGGCCTGCGGCAAGCCGCTGCTCTCTCATTGTTTCGCGGTGTACAATCCTTATAGTAAATATAAACGACAGTGCAGATTTTATAATTTACGCGAGACGACACCAGTTTATTCCTTTTCGTGGAAAGTGTCGCGCCGCCGATACTATCTTTCGGCGTGCGATTGCAGCAAGTAACGAAGAATGAACCACTCGCACGAGACGTCTGGGAAAAGGAAGCCCCGTGTTTTATTTCGTCAGCCCTTTTATAGGCGATCCTGCAGACGTCACCGATAACCAGAGCACACCACGTGTAGCTTTGTCATTGTCGCACTGTCACACTGTCACACTGTTATCACACTGATACCACACCTCCCTTTCTTGGGAGAAAAATAAATAACATGTTAGCTAAATAAAAAATACGTTAGAACTCGAACGCTGTTCAAGGATACCGCTTAATCATCAATCCTCAGTCTGATCGGTTTCTTTAACTACTCTACCCGATCTTGTGGTCACGACGGCCGTCGGTGTCCTCGTAGTCACTGGAGAGGGAGCGGAACTTATATCGCTTCTGGCTTCCGAATCTTCGACCCTTTCGTCACTCACTGTCCGGTATATCGTAGTCCTTCGTCGTCCTCTGCCTCTGCTGGCAGTACCTTTAAGTTTCGGCGGTTTCGCCTTAACCTAACCCACTGGCTCGGTCTCAACCAAGTAAGACCTTGGTTTTTTCTGGTTTTCTCTGGGCCACGACCGTTGCCCATGCCTTTCTGTCAGGAAACCCACACTTTGTCGCTCCACCTTCAAACTCCGAAAGCTCCGCCAGCCCGATGGCGCCTATCAGAAGCTTTTGCGCTGTTTTTCTCTTAGATGACGATCCTTTATCGCCAACATTTTAAAGTCAACGTTTCTTTGGAATGGCGCAGCTGCGGAGAGCATTGGTACGCGTCGTGTCCGTAGAC
>JAZHYW010069028.1:0-15726 GCA_037355805.1 Ixodes ricinus
ATACCCGTTTTCACCAATCAAGAAAACAGTAAGTTTTGCGCATTGTCTCATACGCCGCGCGAAATAGTTCTCGCCAGCTTTGGTCGTCGAGGTACAGGCGATGCTTTTGGCGTTTGAAACGTGTACTCCTTGATAAGATAACGTGTATCCACTCAAAAATGCTACTAAATATAGCCTAAATGCCCACCTAAAGGTGACAATTAGTAATCATCCGCGAGGAAACCGGATTTTTTTTTCCTATGGTTCTTGAGGTCAAAACAGGTATAGTCGGTAGCATGATATAAATATTAAATAGCGCAAAGGTTAGACAAAGGACAAAGGACTTCGTCTTTGTCCTTTTTCCTTGTTTGTCCTTTGCCTAACCTTTGCGATATTTAATATTTATATCATACTTCTAGCGCTCATCCCAGCGCGCCACTTAAAGGGCAGTTTCTCGAGGAACCGTAGTATATTTAAACAGCAAAATAAAGGGTAGCTTTTTTTTCGATTTTACCTATTCTTTTTAATGCTAAAATTCCACATGGTAAATATACGTACTTTCCGTCATAATTTTGTACTGTTCAGTCCTTTCCCTAAAGCGCAATCGCTCTCCGGCGAGGAGACAACTGACAGTCACATTGGCCACTGTACGATAGGAGCTTACTGTTCAGACCAGCGTTCCAACATGACTATCCGCAAGTCGATCGATTGCACGTGCCTAATCCCTCAAGTGGTCTGCAAACTTTTTAATGTAAAGTGGAATGTCAACCCTGCGACACCCCGTCCCCTCCGATCACGGCCCGACCAACGGCATCAATGCCCGACAGTTTACGTCATCTCATCTTGCTGTTACACCACGGATACGCGAACACACGGTCACATCGGCGCTTGTTGTTACACCACTGATACGCGAACACCGGTCACATCGGCAATAATTCCAGTCTTCTCGTTCACAACCCACAACACTGCCATCACGATGTTGCTGCTATGTTCCTGACACGCAGAAATACAGAACCGACGTTGAACGCCGGTTGGCACTCGGCATCGGAAAACAGAACCGAACTCAGCACGGAAGGCACCAAGGCAGCCGGCGGCAAAACCTGCCTGTCTTGGACACAGTTCCTGCGATTTCCATAACGTCGAAAACGTCGACGCAGTTCGCGTGGTTTCGCTACCGGCAGCAACTGCGGCTCGCCGTGCAGAGGTTGTCGCCGCCGGTCCCGCAATCCATAGAGATCATACACACTAACTCTAGAGGAAAAGGTCCGCCATTTTCCCATGCATTCTGGCTGCCGCAAGCGGCGGAGCATGCAAGCAGACCTTCGGAGTCCCCACATGGTTATCAACTGCCTTCGATTGGCTGTGTTCCGAGATTTTGAGGGCGCGAATGAAAAAAACGTCTGGCTCAGCGTTTTACAAAACGGTTCTGCGGTTTTATTATCCGTCTGAAGGCGACTGCGCATGGAGGGAAGAAACCTGACCCTCGGGCCCGGCCGGCGCGCCGCGCTGTTTATTCGAACGCGCGCCGGAGAACCAGAGATGGAGCGCGCTAGGGTGCCTCGAAGTCATCAGATAAAATATATGGCGGAGGCGGGCGGAGGCCGCAGCAATATCATCAGAGCAGTTTCAGAACTTCAACAATCCACGAACTTACCGGTGGAAAGATATTCGCGTTCCTTTCGAAGCTTTCTTTTTGCATAGGCGCGCAGACGTACGGCCTCTCGTCAACACTAAACTAAACCAGATAACCGGACTTCGCTGGCCGCGCTGGCCGCGTCGACCGCGTCCCAGGAATACGAAACCGCGCAACTACCTGATTTCCGAGATTTCGACAGAAGGGGAAGTTAATGCAGCGTAATGAGTACTCTTATTTTTATAAACCTTAGAATAGCTCAGAGCTTAGTTTCCAACGTTAAATTATCACCGTCTATTTTGTTGGGAGTTTTCAGTCTTCGCGATTACCATTGCGGACTGTCGTCCTTCAGCTGGCAACATTGGTTTCTTTCTCTCGTGTTCTGTCGTTCTCTTTCGCGATCTTTCACTCCGGGCCCCCGAATGTCAGCGCACGGGATTTGCGCTATACCTCCTCACCCCCTTTACCCCCTGCCCCCTGCCGCAATCCGCGCAATCCGGAGACGGCCATCTTAACCAGTGGACGTAGCGCCGCTGGCACTGCTCCGGAAATTCGCTGTTTCTAGCGGCTTCATTTGCTCGTTTGATAAAGCTTAGTGATAAAAACATCAATGCAAGCGAAATGTTCTGCATGTTTGGACTAGATGGAATTACAGGTGGCCTTCGCTGCCGCCGAAACTCCATAAACTCAACAACATTTATAAAACAGCGTGAGCGACGTGCTCGAAAAACGAAACCGAAAGAAGATGAGTCAGGAGGGCGAAAGCTTCTCCCGTCTGCCTGGGAGAAGGAGAAAAACGCCTCGTTCCTCCGCCGTTGCGCGCCGTTGCTATTTTTTCCTCCATTTTTTCTTAGAGTGCATCTTCGTACCAGCACCACATGCTGTGTCGGTGCTTGGAGGCACTGAAAAATAATTTTACTGTTTTGAAATACGTGCAAGAAGAACAATATAATTGTAAGAGATCCGTGTAGATGGGCATGATTGATAAGTTGATTGCATGCACAGTGCCAAAGACGCTTATGGCGAGGGACGCTTCCAGCACGATGATACTCCATGGTGATCTTTATGTGACTGCTTTAGAACGACCCTCTGGAAGCTTCGAAGATTTGAATGGACCGAGATGTCGATTTCCATGTTAACGTAGACAGATTGGTTCAACGTCCTTTTCGTCTACAACCCCGGACCGGTCGTCTCTGGCCGGGTTTGCTTAAAGGGGAGCGATGCAACGATTTTTGTATTTTGCGCAAATACCGCTTAGAATGGATCCCTGACGTTAATGACCTGTAAAATACCCGTTCGTTTTTCACCACACGCAATCGAAGTCGCAGAAAACAAAGAAAAACGAGCAGAGTTCATCCCCTCAACTCGCAGCCAGAACAAGCGGTCCACGTGATCTGGAGCCGATTATATGCCGCCAATGTTGATCATAGCCATGCGCTGGGGTTGGCAAGGCACAGGACACGCGCTGAGTTCCAGACATTGTTATGGTTCGGCTGTTGTCGTCATTGCAGCGATTGGACACAGGACACTACCCGAATGCTTCTCGAGCTATCGATTATCACGAGCCCAAATCGAGTGTCCACGCCATGCTCGGGTCCAATCTATGAGCCGCATTCAAATATCGTCACTGGGCGGTACTGCTACCACCCAGCTACGTCATCAGGTTTTCTGAAGGAGAGGTTGAATGAAAACACTCGTGTTTGTCCTCCAAATTACAGCTCAACAAGGAGTTTCTTGGCCAGTGGCGTTGCGTGCGAGTGTCCTTGAGTCCCACTAGTGCCAGTAAGCTCGTGTAAAGTGAAAAACATTCCAATTGAATATCGTTGCACCGCCCCTTTAAGGTGCGTCATGCACCCGATGTCCCCCTCAGCCAACGAAGGCTCTGACCTTCGATGTCTCCTGCCCGCCGGGCGCGTCTGTGGATTTCATCTTTGACGTGGCCACGGGCATTCTCGGCACCACCGAATTGTTTTCTTGTACAGCACCTGGGAGCAACCTACTTCCAATTGTCCGTCACCTCGTCGTCGGCCGCGAGCCGCATCGTCAACGCCGGCGCCCTGAGCACTGGTGGAACCATCGTTCCACCGTCCCCGTCGGACCGCAAGTCACAGTCGTTAACATGTTCTTCTTGCTGGTCTACGTCAAGAGCGAAGCACTCCGCCGCTGCCCTCGCATCTTACGGGAAGGTCCTGGACATCCGCTTTGGAGCGTACCAAGACCGTCCTGCCCTGCGGACGGGCACGCGCTACATACGCATAGAGATGAAAGAGGCGACGCCTGTCCCGAACATCTTCCGCGTCTCCGGCCATCGGGCAACTCTTTGACTACCGCGTCCTCCGACACGTATGCCGACGGTGCCAGTGGGAGGGCCACATCAAGGCGGCCTGCAATGCGACTGCACCCTCTGCGCCGCTTTCGGCCACGACTCCGCCAGATGCGCGGCCGGTTGCGGACGTTGCGGGGCGGCCCACGCAACGGTGGACTGCACCCAACGTCGCACCTACTCGTCCGTGGCCGGCCGCAGCCTGAACCGAGTTCCCGGCCCTGGCATCGACCCCTCGGGAAGGGCCCCCCGCCACCCCTTCACCTGCAGCGTCGAACTCACCCGCCCCCGACACCCGCCGTCGGCCCCACCGGAGTCTACCGTGCCCTCCCCGTCCGAGTCCACCGAGACAACCTTGCCTGAGCTCGATGCGACGACACCGCAGCCCACGCTGTCTACCGCCATGGCCACCGATGAAGATTCGAACTCGCCAGCAGCCATGCTTCGAACGCCCTGGCAACCACATTTTCCCCACGAGCTCCCGCTCCGAGGAAGCGCCGGTGCAAGACGACTCCCCGACTGTGCCGGAATTTCAGTCCAACCCGAGGCTAAGCCCGAGCCTCGACTGGAGCGACCTCACGGAGGACTCGGACGAGGAACGCCCTCGTCATCAACGAGACCACCGGGGACGCCGCCGAAGGAGTGGAAACCCGCTCAAGACCGCGTTACCGAGAACGACGCCGCGACGCAAGCCTGGAACCGCGGAACTTCGCAGCCGCAGTCGCAACCGACACGGTGGTGCTGAAAAGGGGGAAGCGAGTCCTTTCCAGCAGCGACGAGTTCGCGACCCCGCGCAAGGCATCCCACCCGCCGCAGCCTCGCCTCAAGCGCTTGCGGAACGACTTCTCTTCGCCCACTGCGAAGCCCCAGCAGCCAGCCATCGTCCGAAACACCCTCGGATTAACGAAGAGCAGGCGACTTCTTTTCCTCCTCTTCGCACGGCTACGGGTCCTCACTCTGAATGTCCAGGGCCCGTTTGCTCGAAGCTGGTTAACTAGCCGCGGTTAACCGGATTTCCCTACGAGGGGAATTTTAGGTCATGTGACCGGCAGAGTAAGGACGGCGGGGAAACATGCGGTGCCCCACTCAGTGAGCGCCGCTCGCTTTGGAACGAATACGTCGTTGTAGCTGCAATATCGGGCGCGTTTGTCAGCAATGAATGGTGCAGAAGGCTTTCGATTTGCCCTACCTCACTTAAAACGCAAAGCATGAGCAATGACCCTCGCCGCATTTTTTAGATAGTCTTTCGATTCTGGCAATTCCTAAGCCTAAATGAACGCGACAGTTGTCAGGCATGGCAACGTCTTTGAAAAGTGGATTGCTTTGACTCAATCCGCCAGGTACTGATAGCACACAAAAGCAGACAGCGTCCCCATAGACCTCTTGCTAAATTTTCCAAGCACCGAGGTGCATGCTACGAGCGTAGTTACAAGCGCTGCGCGTGCTGGCGTCTGCAGTAGTCAGTATTCTAAAGCAAAAAGCCTACAACAAATTTTGCTGTGCACGCGCGTTCGTCAAAGATTTATTATGATTATTTACTTCGAATATTTTATAAGTGGAAGGCCAGCGCGCGCGGATCGTTGAATTACACTTCCAGTGTTCTCCTCAACGTTAGGGTAATTTACCAATATGGTCAATTTTCACTGGAGTCGAATTACAGGTTTTAAATTTATGACGGTGTTACATACAGTTCTTACATGCTGGCCAACCATGCTGCCGGTGTAACGCCCGCCTTCACTACTCACTTCTTCCTCGTCGTTTCTAGGACTGAATTTGAGTGTCCTCTTCGAACTTTGAAGGAAATTTCAACGAGGCTTGTCTTCTACTTCAGACAGTCAAACATGCAGGAATTTTCCCAAACAAGGGTTAATTTTGCTTTGCCTTACCGATTACCTGTGCCACGAACAATAAAATTGTTCGCTCTGAGCTCCAAATGTACGCCGCGCTGCGTCGCGAAAACACGGTAGCGCGCATTTCTGGTCCCCCCATTTCGGGAACCTTTCCACGGAAGCCACTTATATTCGCTCCACAGCCAGGAGGTGACACCAGCTACCACCCCATCATAAAACAAAAGCCTATCGCTCATCCAGCCCTCGTCAAACTTGGCTAGGTACTTTAGGTACCTGGTCGGGAAGGGCGGTTGTTTTAACCGCGGTTAAAGTTAACTGGCTTCGAGCAAGCGGCCCAGGGGTTCCGCAGTGTGACCAAACAGGTTAGTTCTCAGCTTACCCGGACCGTCCGTTCAGACCTCCTCTCTTCCAGGAGACAAATTTCGTTAGGCAACGCGGCGTCACCCTCTCAAGCAACGTTATGCAGTGGATTGTTTTTTTTTTTGTTGTTTTCTCTCTTTTACTACCGCCCGGAGCTCGGGGGTAGGAGTTATTATTGCTAATCGCGCCTCATGCGGCAAAGTTCGTGCTGCTTTGACCCCGATGGCCGATTAATCACATTCGATTTTTTCCTGGTCGCCGCCCGTTTCCGCACCGTGTGAGTTTACGCCCCGGCACAACCCTCGCACTCCATGGCATTCTACAAGAACTTGGATGTTCACCTCCTCGACGCGCGCCACTCCGTGTACTCGGCTACTAACTCGTGTCGTCGACTCCCGGCACGACATCAGGGGATCAGGTAGCTACGCAGTACGTGGAATGCCCGCGAATTGAGACGGCTGATTGGGACATTTCGACTTGGTGGGCTGCTGGACCTCTTCTCCACGGCGCCACTGTTGTCATACCTGGCAACGTGGTAGATCAAGCAGTCGCCTGGACAGGGTATACGTCACCGAGACCCCGGCGCAGCCGTTCAAGCTTGTGGGGCTGTGGGACTTCACCCACCATCGGTCGCGTCTCAGACCACCGAAGCCAGTGTATCGCGGAGTTCCTGTCTGCATCCCTCGACCGCCACCAGCAGCTTCTGGCGTTTGACTCCCAACGTCCTGCGGGACCTGACGAGGCCGCGAGCCGCCTGAAAGAAGTTTATGTGCCGGTCTCTCCTGAAAGTGACGCCGAGATCCAGTGACCTGGGACCACCTTTCTGGAAAACCTGGCGGGTGGCGTGGGTGGCGGAGAGGCCGTGCTCTGCGAGAGCGGCAAGTTAGAAGGTGCCTGCGACACCTCGCTGCGAATCTGCATCAGACTTCGTGGGGGCGCTGGACTCCTGATGAGGGCCTCTCGCCACTGTCGCGGCTATCGACAATACCAACGCCGTCGACGACAGCGAACCGGTTGTAGCACGGGAAGGGCGGACCCTCCTTTTTGAGAAGTACTTCGCCACACGGTGAGGGCGGCGAGTTCCACTTCTGCGCCTGCGCTGCTCTCGACGCCCTCTACGCTAAAATGATGCATCGATTCTGTCTGAAAAAATTCCCTGCCAATGACTCTCACTGTAACTGCTATGGTCAATAAAATCCATAGCCATCTAGGCATTACCTCAAAGAATCTAGATTATATACAAAGGCTGGGAACCAATACATTTTCTTTACCCGCTTATAGAAAATTCTATGGCCACGAGTCTAAAGACTGGGGATTAATAAATTGTCTTTACCCGCCTATAGAAAATTCTATGGCCCTGAGTCTAAAGACAGGGAAGCAATAAATCTTCTTTACCCGCCTATAGAAAATTTTATGGCCCCGAGTCTAAAGACTGGGAACCAATAAATTTTCTTTACCCGTCCATTGAAAATTTTATGGCAACGAGTCTAAAAATTCTCCTCCATGCTCGCGGCGGCAGCGGCGGTCTGCTAAACGATCTACTAAAACTCTCAACACGGGCTTTTGAACTTTCTGACTTGGGCAACTTGATGTTTTCAAGCGGTCGCATTATATCACCGAAGACAGTCTCATTTTAGTCGTCTGCTGTGATACCCAAGTCATGGTTCGTGGGTCTTTATCACTCCCGGCACCTACTTTTTATAGGAAAAACGCTCCAGGTTAGAAAATTAAAGCAATACTAAATTTCTGTAATACCGGTGACAAAGCATGACCCAAGTTATGTTCTCTGCTGTTGCAACGAGTCTTGAAAACCAGTAATATTGTTTGCTTGAAAAATCCATTGAAATACTTGTGCAACAATTAAAATTAATTATTACCCCACCAAAACTGAAAATAGATTACACTGCAATCAAGCAATAGCTTGATTGCAATGTTCACCACCAGTGTACTGCATTTCAACACTTCATTGTCAACACGATTCATCAAACTTATTAAAAAGATAATTAATACATTTTAGTTAATTAGCCTAATGATCTACATTTCCTTTGCTCAGGGTGTTGAATTAAGAGATGGGGGCTATTCCAAGAGACAATTCAAATAATGTATTAAGTACGAGTAATATTTGCTCCGCCTCTCCGTGTTTTTGCGACAAATGATGGGTCACCGGCAAAGTCGGATTCAAAAATTAGACTGCCATATGATACAGCTAGTGCGAACATAGCATATGTAGAGAGGGGTGGGGGTCCGGTGTCGCTGCGTTGTTGCTGTTGTGTGGGGTAGTGTTCTGCTTGTGTTCTGTGTATTCTGTGTGTTCAGAGATGTATGTATATCTACCATGTAGCGTTCACAAGTCGGGGGAACTTGAAGTAAACTTTTTTTTTAGAGTTTGCTGGCTAAAGAGAGCCATAGGGTAAGCCATAGAGAATTCTTTATTTATTTATTTTATTTCATATACCCTCAGGGCCAAAGGCATTAGAGAGGGGAAGTAAGTACAATGTATAAGTATAAAGTTTAAAAAATGCAGTGGTTATTAGTACAGTCAATTGACTCTTAGTTATACAATGTTATCTATGGCGTTCTTGAACTGCTGGGATCTTTGATTGTTGCTGTCGGGGCGGGAAGGCCATTCCACTCCACTGATGTGCAGGAGAAGAATGACTGAAAAAAGCATTAGTTCTACACGATGGAATCCCGACTTTATGAACATGATCTAATCTAGATGAGATGTTATTGGGGGGGGGGGGGTAAAATATGTTGGGCGCGCAAGGAGGGATGAAGAAACAGTTTAGTGAAAGAGACAAAGACGAGAGGTTTTGCGGCGGGATGTTAGGGATGGCAGATCAAGGTTAGATTTCATTGTACTGATGCTTGCAGTTCTATTATAGTTAGACAATATGAAACGAACAGAATTATTTTGAACCATTTCAAGTGAGTGTATCAAGTTTTCGTGGCTTGGATCCCAAACTGAAACGGAATTTCGAGTTTAGACCGAATTAGGACCTTGTATAGTAGTAGTTTTAGGGATGAAGGTGCTTTTGCAAAGTTACGTCGAAGATAACCCAACATGCGGTTAGCGTTATTAATAACGTACGAGGTGTGAACGCTCCAAGTTAGGTTAGATGAAATGTGAACACCAAGGTATTTATAAGAAGATAGGGCGTCTAAAGGCACATTATTAAGAGAGTAAACGGGTGAGTTAATAAACGGGTGAGTTAATAATAGTCAACTATTAAAAAAGCTAAAGAGCGCAATGGCTGGACAGCGATAGGGCCATGGACAAAGCTAAAAAGGCCCATAAAGGCGACCATAAAAAATGCTAAAGACAGCCATGGAAATTTTTTTTAGCTCATTGGGCCAAATAGCTAAAGCCGACCATACAAAGAATTTTCTGTAGCCGACCATAGGACATTTTTGTATGGGTCCGCCTGGCCAACCTTCTGTCCCAAGCTTCAGCTCCCATTTCGAGGCCCCGGCGACTTCGGAGTTAACGGTGGGCCGCGCGACCCTGACCACGCACCCTTTCTTGCACGACCTCCCCAAGGTTCCACCCACCACCAGCGCTCAGCTGTTCAAGCCCCCAATGCAGAGGCGTTTCACAACGCCCTCCTGAAAATGAAGACTGGATATGCGCCGGGCCCGGACGGATTCCCGACCGAGCTTTACCGCACATTCTGGGATGTGCTGAGGGAGCATGTCTGTGCAGTCCTCCGCACCTTCTTTACGGAGCTCCGCCTGCCGGAGTCCTTCCGGCAGGGCAGGATAATCCTGTTGCCCAAGGAGGGAGGAGACCCCAGCGGCCCGGGGGCGTGGCGACCCATCACTTTGTTTAACGCAATGTTACAAGCTGCTCGCTTCGGTGCTTGCACAATGGCTGGGCCGCAGCGTCCACACCTGTCATCACTCACGAGAGACATGCTCACTACACGAACTCCCGCTGTGCCAGGGCTTTGATCGCCTCCCTGGACCAGGCGAAAGCGTTCGACCGGGTTGAGCACGCTCGACGCCTTCGGTTTTCCCCGGAGGTGCACGCCTGTTCGAGGTCCTGTGCGCCGGCATGAAGAGTGATATGTGCGTTGACGGCCGCGTGGTGGCCAGCTTCCCCGTCACGCGAGGCGTCCGCCAGGGCTGCCCACTTCGCAGCTCCTCTTCGTCCTGTCGCTCGAGCCGTTCCTCACCAACATCGACCGGTGCTCCCTGGTGCGCGGTCTCCCTCTCCCCGGGAGCGGCGAGGTGAAGGCGACTGTGTAGGCCGACGACATCACACCTGCACCTGTGCGACGCTGACGACCTTGGCGCGGCGCTACAGGTCTTCACGACGTACGGCTCACTCTCGGGCGCACGCCTCAACGAGCAAAAGAGCAAAGCGTTGTGGGTCAACCGCCCACCAGACCCAGCCCCGGCAACTGCTGTGGTGAAGATCCTAAGGTGTAACGTATACAACGCACTGGGAATCTCGCCCGAGATGTGGACCCGCCTTGCGCGCGAAATCACGGCAAGTGTGGATCGCGCCCTCGGCTACGCTCAATTCCCCTGGCCGAGAGCCGGTACCTGGCTCACTCGGTGTTCTGCGGGCGTCTCTGGTACCTAGCGCAGGTGGTTGTACCACCGCGAAGCTTCATCAGTGCGAAGTTCTCTGTTCAGATTCTTCTGGATGGAGAAGACTGAGCTCGTCACCCGTCAAGTGCTCTCCCTCCCGCGCGAGAAGGGAGGAAGGGGCTTCCACTGCGTGGATGGCACGCCCGCGCTACTCCAGCTCAAGACCATGCTCATGATCCTACCACGAAGCTGAGAACCCGGCCAGATCTCACGCTCTCTACTTCGTGGGGCACTCCCGCCGAGACCTGGGTGTCGACCTCACCGGCCCGTCGGATGCCTGTGCTGAGACACCGCCCCCGGCTTACTGGAAAGCGCTTCAATTGCAGAGGTTGGTAAGCTGGGCTAGTTGGTATCTGGTTACACATGATTAAATCGGCGATCAACGTTCGGAAACTGTTGTGAGTTGTGAGTTTCAGCGTCTGTCCTGTCCTCTGTTTTCTTCAACAGTTTCCGAACGTTGATCGCTGATTTAATCATGTGCTTCAATTGCACCGCCGCCTCGAGGAGTAGGCGCCACAACCTGACATCACAACACCAGCGTCACGATCGGCCAAGCCCTGTTGGAACCACAGCTCACTCCCGTGCAGATCGGACTCTCGGATTCGTTCCCATGGGTCCGCCTCACCGGCCTCACCACAGTGCGCCTCAACTCCTCCAAACTTCCAGGACACCTGCCAGACTTTGCAGCGCGGCTGGGGAGTGCTTCCCACACGAAACCGCCTACATCGGTGGGGCGTGTCTCGCACCGAACAGTGCCCGAACTGCGACGACCGAGAAACGAACGTCCATGTTGTGTCGGAGTGTGTGGTGACGCGCCCGTTCTGGCCGGAGCGGTTCGCGGTACACTCTAATCACTGGTAAGTGACGCCCCAACGTAACTTTTAGTAGTGAGTAACCTATAAAATAAAGGTTACAAGTCGTTTATTTTTCGTGTTTTCGTTATTCTTGCGGTGACTAAAGGTTACAACAGCCAAAATTTGACGATGCAAAGGTTACCATGAGAATTAGAGCCATGTAACTTTTGTGCAGTAACGTATGAATAACGTAGTAACCTATGCACTCTACTTCTTTCGCGTTAAAACTAAAACTATAAAAATGAAACCTCGGAGCCTTGGTGGCCTTGTCGACGCGCTCCTCTGCTGTTTCCCTCTCCTGGTGAAAGAGGGACTCTCATCAGGCGATGTTTTCTTTTTTTTTTTTCGGACGCCTTGCTGGCAGCATTCTTTCGCAATAAAAAGAAGAGCAAAGAAGAACAATGGCTGTGAAAGCCTGAGTTGCTTAGCGGTGTTGCATGCTGGGAAGCGGGAATGAGTAACCGCTGTCGCGGCTGTCTCGCGTGCGCCCGGGCCGTTTGAGCGCCATTTTTTGGCGGCACATTTCTTGCGCCAATACTCTGTTCGGAGCGAGTTGGAAGACTCTCGGTCTGTTTCGACAAACCACGGAAGCAGTTATGTCGCTAACCAGCAGGGACATGTGGGGTGTACTGCGCGGCAGTTGCAGGGAGCCTTTGTGTGACTGTCAGCGCTACGTCGTCGTGTGCCCATCAGACGAAAGCGCGGCAAAGATTCGTTGTGAGTTCTGCAATCACTGCCCAAGCATTCACGGAAGAATCACCGATTTGGGTAAGTGACGTTTCTTCCTAGCGGAACCGTTGCAGTAGCGACGTGCGAGCTCTCATTTTCAAAGCTCGTTATTTGTGTGCATTTAGGACCAAAATGATTCTGAGCCGTTTTATACGAGCGCATGTCTGTCCTCGTGGCACTCTGTGTCGATTTAGCTCTTTTTATGTGTAATGCCTGTAGATGAGCCCTGCCGTAGCTGTCTAGTGTCGTCAGTGAACGGTGTGGTGGTAATGCACGACTAATTACTGCCTATTTACATGCTTGCGCGCGCGGTGGGGATATGCGTGCTTTTGTGCATTTTACTAGGCGCAAGCTTGCAATGCACGGCTGCGGTATTATTATTTTTGGTAACTGAATTTTGTAACTCTGTACGTCTTATCACTCCTTGCGGAATGGCTTTTGCACCGAAACTTTTCGCACTACGTTCAGGGTACAAGAAAATATTTAATGTGTGGCATGCAGAATTGATATAGGCATATATCCCTGTTTTAGTCAAGAAATAAAACATCCTGCTCGTTTAAGGTGTGGTGCAGAATGAACGGTGTAGGACAAACAATTATCTCGTTTTGTTGTGCAATTATTCCGTCACGTTTATTTATTTATTTTTATTCTACCAATAGGTGACACAGAGCAAGGACTTACTGTGCCACCTATTCTACCAATAGTTGGCACAGGGATAAATGGACCGAGTGAAGTGCAACAGCCGTATCATCCTGATTGTTCGAAAGGTTGGTGGGCGCAACATGCTCGCAAATATATATTAAAAATCCCGTTATTTTACTGAAAGTCGCGCCTTAATAGCCAATCACTGTGTCCTAAATGAACCGCTAGTTCGATGCAGATTTTTTTATTGCTTTCTGATTTTTAAGTTTACATTTTACCGGTACGATAATAATTTACCACTAATTACTGCCAGATCACATGCCTTTGAGAAAAGTGGTACCGTGCATGCTTTTAATGCTTGATTTACGCAAGCCTTCAGTGTATCGCTATATAAGTGTTCAAGACGTAAGTCCTAGAATTCCGTTCATATTTTCGATGCTTATGGGCTTATTTATGCATGACAAGTTCTTGGTGCTGTATTCCGCGCACGAGAAAAATATTTCTTGCTTGGCTACAGAATGGATGTATGCATGGACCATGCTTTATTTAACATGCAATCCAGCCTGCTCGACTGAGTCATCAGTGCAGCATCGGCGGCGTGAAGCAACCAATAGTAAAGTAGTGCAATTTCCCGCTTCGTTGTGAACTGATCCCATCTGTTTTTACCCTTTGTTCTACCTACGGAACACAGACCACGAGAGAGAAGTTGCCGAAGTGCTGCAAGAGAGTGCACAGCCTGGCTGCTCGAAAGATGGCTCACTATGGGTGGAAGCTCCACCTCCTTCGGACCTTCCTGTAGACATGAGCCAGCAACTTGCCATTAATGAAGCTCCTGCGCCATCAAAACCTGCACCCAAGGTCAGCAAACACGTTTGTGTGGCGTGCAGGTTCACCAGCAGGCATTTTTATGCCTTTATACGACATGTTCGGGAAGTGCACATGAACAAGGTTGCTTTGGTGTGCACTAGGTGTCGGAAGCGATTTGTCTGCATGTACTTTGTGATGTACTTTATGTACATCACAAACTGTGATGTACTTTATAGTTACAGTTTTGAATTATTTTTTAGCACTTGTATTTTATGTTCATTATGTCTATCGTACAGCAGCTAAACTGTGTTTACACATCGTTTTACATAAGTCATTTTTTTCCTGTTCGGTTCTGTTGTACGAGTGCCAGTGTGGTTTCGTAACTATATAGATGTAAAGGCCATGCTGGTTAAGCCGAAGCTTCTGTCGAAGTGAGATTTAACGTGAGTTTATTTGCTTTCTTTAAGCGAATTTTCAACTTTTTTTGTGTGCGGCTAGCACTGATATAATATGGCCTTAGATTCTAAAGTGCTTTGTACACCGTTCAACAGCGCTCTTTGTGATGCATATATGCTACGATACCTGCTAACCGCTTACGATAATAGTGCCTTTACATTATGGACGTAATTTATATCACAGCTTTTTATTGATGTATCCCAGACTCGGGAATTTGTGATTATGTATATTGTGATACTTCGGAATCAATTGCCGTTTTTGTATATTACAGTATTTTTTTTTGTTCTCTAGTTTTTCACTATTTTATGGGTTGTCCTATTTTTGTACGGGTCAAATCACAATCGAGCAGGATGCTTTTTGTGAATTTTCGCCAAAAATGCCATTTTTAATAAAAGGATTTCTTATTCCAGCTGTTGCTTCACTCAAAGGTTACACGAACACATGGAAGTTACCTATAACTTTCTGGCGGGCAGATACCTTTATAAAGGTTACAATGCTAACGAGATTGTAACCTTTCTATAAGTAAATTAGAGGTAACCTTTGCCACTGTAACTTTTACAAAAGTTACATTAGCAAAGGTTACATTTGTGTAACCTTTAACTTATAGGTGCACAAAAATGTGAAAACGTGCACCTTTACAAAGGTTACCATGATTTAGAGTGTAGTTTCCGTGAGGTTTGGGTGTGGCACTGTACCTCCTACGCGGACGCTGTCCGTCGGGGCTCTTCGCTTGTGCCTTCTGCTCCCTGCGGGCGAGGCACGTCCTGTGGCGAAACCAGGTGCTGCGCCGTGAAACAGGGACGGGAGGTCGCGCGCGCGCTCTGCAGCTTCTGTTCAGGCTACGGCGGGGGCTCATGTACGCACCTCGGGGAGCGACTGTTCCTTCTCGAGAGCAGGAGTTCCTGCGGCGCTGGTCCTGCCGATACCTCCGCGTTGCACAACTCTCGTATCGAACTGCGATTCGATGCGTCGGTGCCTACCTAGATCGTGTTAGGTGGGAAAGAAGGGGAACGGGAGGCGATGCGGCCCTCTCTCTGGAGACTCCTTCGTGGCGTCGCCGGGGCGGGACGTGGGAGCGCGGTACCGGTCGGTGCCTCTGCGCGAGGTAATCGCGCGAGACGAGGCGCTTTGCGGAGCAGCGGGAGCGCGCATGCGCCTTCGGCGCGGGGTTGGTTTGTGGATTGTGGGGACTGTATATACTGTACATAATACTTCGCGTTTTTAGGTTTGTTCCTAGTCATTGACGGCCTACTGTTGTGAATCCGGCTTTCTGACCGGATCAGCCAATCGCCTTGCGATGGTTAGGGTCGTCTGTATGTTAGTATCCGTTTGTGTCCGGCTAGCCGGTAGGGAAGGCAATAGCGCTACTTTTCGCATGATCCAGTCAGGGCCGGATGTACGTAGAGATCCGGATATGGAGAGATCATATACCTATGATTACAACTTGTTTCTCGCTACCACCGCTAGGGAATTCTTTTCGGCTTCAGCAATACATGT
>JAZHYW010069029.1:0-51339 GCA_037355805.1 Ixodes ricinus
CAGGTTTGTTATTAATATTGGTGGGACATTCGCAATTAGAATAGCACTTATTTATGATCGCGCATTTACGGTTGGAAGGTGACAGGGTCAGCGTAAGGAGACCATGTGTATTTTTTTCAAAGCATCACTCTTTGCGTTCATAATACAGGGTGATTCAAGGAGACGCCATGCTCTTTAAATCGACCACAAAATTCGGTTTCGTAACCTATCGCGCTACGATTTTGCACAGCGTTGCCCACAGTTGGTGCATTTTGTTTTTGTAAAATGTGCAAAGAGCGAATTCATTTGAGGAAAAAGTAAAGAAAGAAAAGGCTTAGCTCCTATGGAGTCCAGCGTCGTCGATGGCGAATAGAGGTTTACATTTAGTGGCTGGCGACGCCGAAATTTACAAAGCTCATTTGTTCAAACAAAGAAAAAGACACCTAAGCACATCTTACGAGTCGTGAATGCGAAAGCATGAATGTCGCTCTTCCGCTCTCTTAGTTCGTCTGTGGCGTACTGGCGTGGACGGCCACGTTTCGCTACTGCCGGTGCTGCGGCCGCCGACGATAGAGATGCCTCGGGCGCCGACATGGCGCCGAGAGGACCAGAAGCGGCTGCAGCCCCTCCGGCAACGCCTGACACGAGAGCTTCGGCCGAGCGCGCGCTCTCGCGAAGCGGCCGCCAATGGCTATCTAGGAGCCGTCTTGCTCAGCCAATAGAAAAAAAAAAGATTTCTTTCGCGTTTTTTTTTTTTTGCGGTTACAGACGGTGTTGGCTTTGCTCCATGGGATAGTTAAAGAGGTGATGCCACGATTTGTGAACTTTGCGCCAATACCGCTTAAAACGCATCCCTAATGTTAATGACTTATGAAACACGCGTTTGTTTTTCGTCTTACGCAATAGAAGTCGCAGAAAAAATTAAAGAGAAAAACGAGCAGCATTCGCCCCTTAACTTACAGCCAGAACAAGCGGCCACGTGATCTGGAGCCGCTTATATGCTACCAATGTTGATCCTTGCCAGGCGCTGGGGTTGGCAAAGCACAGGACACGCGCTCAGTTCCAGACATTGTTATGGTTCGGCTGTTGTCATCATTGCAGCGATAGGACACGGGCCACTACTTCAATGTTTCTCGAGCTATCAATTATCACGAGCCCAAATCGAGTGGCTGCACGCAAGGCTCGGGTCCTATCTATGAGCCGCATTCAAATATGGGGGGTACTGCGATCCCCAGTTACGTCATCAAGTTTCGCGAAGAAGAGATTGAACAAAAACGCTCGCTTTTTGTCCTCGAAATTACACCGCGACAAAGGAGTTTCTTGGCCAGTGGCATCGCGTGCGAGTGTCGTTGAGTCCCCTAGTGCCAGTAAGCTCGTGTAAAGTGAAAAACATTCCAATAGCATATCGTTGCACCGCTCCTTTCGTGCTTTCGCATTAATACATTGGCACCGATTCATTCACCTTTAAAAGGGCAACTTCGCTCAGTTTCGAAGAATTCGGGATAATAAGTGATTTCGCAAAAAAAAAAAATTGACTAGAAAAAGACACGCCATTGGCTTCGTGAAAATGGTATCTATATTTCAAAATCTAATTTTAAACACGAGCAGAAATCGAAGGCGAAACTTGGGCTCCGTCCGGCAGCATTGGCCTCGGACCGCCAAGAACATGGCTATCACGTGGCACGAGATATCACGTGATGCTCCACGCAACAAGGGGCGGGATTGGGTGGACTGGTGCAGGCGTGTGCCAGGCGCAGGTGTCGTCTGCATGGCACCATCGTTTCGGCTGTCTACGACATGCGAGGAACGTCTGCACAACTGCGGCATCAGTCTGCGCACGTAGTGCCCGGAGTGTGGGCGAAGCTCCGAAAGACAATATTCACAGACGGTGAGACGACGACGGCGGTTGTGACGCGAAAGACGGTGGTAACGGCGGGACCACGGCGGGAAGGCCGGACGTCTCCCAAGATGTCTGTCTCGGCGCGCCGAGACAGCACCTCCTAGACAGCTCTCAAGCCTGCGCGTCACGTGACATGACGTCACGTTTTGGAGGCCTGCACGGGCGCTGATTGGTTGCGAGTGCCGCGTCAGCGTTCGCGGAGGACTATGCTAGGGAACGAGTGCCACGCGATCGCTGACGCGGCACTGCATCCAATCAGCGCCCGTGCAGGCCTCCAAAACGTGACGTCATGTCACGTGACGCGCAGGCTTTCAAGAACCAAGTGGAAGCTCCTCCTTCCTACATCAGCGGAGCGAACGGTGGAAAGGAGGTGGCATCCTCTCCAGCGCTCTGCTGAAGGGGAAAGAGGTGGGAGGAGCTTCCACTTTGTTCTTGACCGGCCGAGACGAAACGATGCTGACGTCACTTGCTACACTTCCCCGGGGAAGTAAAAACAAGCAAAAAGGCGCAATGCTGATGGCGTTTAGTTCAATGTTGGCTACGCCCACGCCGTAGCCTTGACTGCGCTGTTGGTTGCACCTCAGTTCGCCCGCTCGAGTCAGCCGATTTCGACAACTTGGCGAGTTGCTAAGTTTGCCGGGCCGTTTAAAGAACATTTCAACAGAACCGTAATATTTTACGTGTGGTCTCCCTAGGTGATACTGAAAAGAACTGCATTGTTTTTGTTTAAACAAAGCTGAAGCGGAGTTGCTCTTTAATTAAGCAGCGACTGCAGTCAATGTCGCAAGCACGAGAGCTGGAGGTCGCTGCTTTGAAGCGTCCTTCCGCAGAACGAGCACTCGGGCTAGAAATGCACGTCTCCAAGCCAGGAGCGCGGACTGGCTCTGACTGCAGTCTCAGCTTAAGGGGAGCATTGCACCTCAGCAAAACTTTCCGGGGTACTTCTCCTGCGCCCTTTGAATTTTATTTGGCACATTTTACGGATGTCAGACTTAATTTCACGGGCCTGTCACCTTTATCCTATAATGTGTACGCCGTAAGCAAGTGTTCATATAAAAAAAACATCTTATTTCCTAAGGCCAATTGTTTATGAAATGCTGCTTATGTGTACTTTAGCAGTGCTGATAATAATGAAATAAATTTCCTACTTGTCCTAGATGACACCGTCGAATTCTTTCTCCAGTACTATTTTTTTTAATAAAACAGGTTGAGATAATAGTACGTGTTTTTTTTTCATACATTTTCAGCGTCATTGTACGGGAATTGTTTTTAGTCTGCGAAATTCACTATACTTCGTCTCACCCTACGATGGATTAAAGGCAAAAGCTACGGACCGCCAGATCCAATCACGAGCCACTTAGAAATTGCGTGGTATTGCGCTTTGATGCACGCATTAGTGCCCGCGTCTCGGATCACTGAAGGGGATGGGCGGACAGTGGTTCGTGGTTCGAATCGAATAACAGTGAGTGACTCTACAATTTTACATTGCAAAAAGGTCACGACGTAGAATCTGCTTGCAGTGTCGAAGCTATACAAATGATGCAGCGTTTTGGGATTCGGAGCATTATTTGTCCACCCCTAATCAATGTTACGCGAGTCACAATTTCGCGTGGAACGTGATTGGACCTGGCGGCCCGTGGCTTTGCGCCATTTGAGTCCATCGTAGGATGAGACAAATATAGTCCAAAGTTGGGTGTTCAACTTATAAATTTGACAAACAAAACAGTCAGTAGTAAGCCCGTGAGTTTAGTTCTTCCCAATAGACCTTTTGCGAAATCCCCCAAGCGCCCCGGCCCGCGCGCGGAGGAATTGTGGGAGAGACTGTCTCTTGCCTGGCCGCTCCGCCATGAGATCGCATTGCCTTGTCGCTTGTCTCCTCTTAATCCTCTGTTTTTCGATTCAATTACCTATTTTTATCTATTCCCGTGTGTTACTTATTGCTTCTGAGTGTTTCTATTCTCTTCTGCGAGCGATATTTCTTCTATATATATAGTATTTGTGTCTTTATTTTGCCTTTTTCGATGGGAGTGCCGACGGACAACACGCCTCTTCGCGCGTCGTTCCCCGGGTGAGTACTACCGTTGCTGCCGATTCCTATCGCGCTGCTTAGCTGTTCATTTTGGTTCATTTGATCCGTGTGCAGTCGAGAGGAGCTGTTTATGAACACCCGCGCACATGTCATAGGGGTAGGCAGAGCTCTGAATCAACAATCGCGACGCGAGGGCCGAGTGCGCTGTGATTTGGCCGCCCGCGCTCGCTCCATTGACTCGCACTGTAGCGCATGTCTTCGAGTTCCGCTTACTTAACCAAGACACAGCACACCGCTTTGTCGCCGCGAACCATTTGTCCGAATGTTTGCGAAGCTGAGGCATATGCAGCGCTGCGGCGTCTGACAACTGCGCTCTGCGGCGCGATCCCTTCGCAAACGCCGACGGCTCAATGTCGCGGCTTGAATGCGCCTATGGCATGCCTTCGTAATCTAGCTGCTAAGCTGTTGTCAGTTGCCAACGCCCTTTTTCAAGTGCAGAGATGTGTTGCCGCGAATCATTTGTCCGAATGCTTGCAAAGCCGTAACACCGTTCGTCATATCCAACGCTGCGGTGCCTGACAAACTGCGCGCAGCGGCGCGAGCCCTTCGCAAGCGCCGGTGGCCCAACGTCGCGGCTTGTATGCGCTTATGGTATGCCTTCTTAATCTATCTGCTGAGCGGTTGTCAGTTGCAAACACCCTTTTTCAAGTGCAGAAATGTGCTGTCACCCAGGCAGTTATCTTGAAACTCGTAGTTCCTTCGATAATTTTATTTCTCTAGTCAAGATGTCAACTCAAGGTATTTGATTTCTTTAGGTCACCTTCAGCAGCAACATGCCCGGTGGTACAGTTTGCTGTGTGCCAGGCTGTGCAAACAATACTGCCAGCGCACAGCATGTTTCCTGGCACCGCTTTCCAAAAGACAGCGTCCTGCGAAGCGTTTGGGTGAAGACAACTGCGTGCAGTTGTCAGGCGCCGCAGCGTCGGATATGCCGAACGGTGTTACGGCTTCGCAGGCATTCAGACAAATGATTCGCGGCAACACATCTCTGCACTTGAAAAGGGCGATGGCAGCTGACAACAGCTTACCAGATAGATTACGAAGGCATGCCATAGGCGCATTCAAGCCGCGACATTGAGCCGTCGGCGTTTGCGAAGGGATCGCGCCGCAGCGCAGTTGTCAGGCGCCGCAGCGTTGCATATGCCTCAGCTTCGCAAACATTCGGACAAATGGTTCGCGGCGACAAAGCGGCGTGCTGTATCTTGGTTAAGTAAGCGGAACTCGAAGGCATACACTACAGTGCGAGTCAACGGATCGAGCGCGGGCGGCCAAATCACAGCGCACTCGGCTCTCGCGTCGCGATTGTTGATTCAGAGCTTTACCTACCCCTATGACATGTGCGCGGGTGTTCATAAACGGCTCCTCTCGACTGCACGCGGGTCAAATGAACCAAAATGAACAGCTAACAGCGCGATAGGAATCGGTAGCAACGGTAGTACTCACCCGGGGAACGACGCGCGAGCGGTGTGTTGTCCGTCGGCACTCCCGTCGAAAAAGGCAATAAGTATACTATATATACTGTAATGGCAAAATTTTCGCGGATCTAATTTTCGAACGCCTACAATTCGCAAAAAATACGTCCCGCGAACAAATCGGGCATTATGTGAACGCTACAGAAGCTACACTCGATTCGCGAAAATTAAAACCCGCGAATAATTTCAAATTTTCAGCTTTGGCCCGATTCGCGAAAATTTTAGCCCGCGAAAATTAAGTCGTTTACAGTATATACAAGAAATATCGTTCGCAGAAGAGCATAGAAACACTAAGAAGCAATAAGAAATACACTGGAATCGATAAAAATAGGTAATGGAATCGAAAAACAGAGGATTAAGAGGAGACAAGCAACAACGTAATGTGATTAATGCGATCCCAAGGCAGAGCGGCCAGGCGAGGGACAGCCTCTCCCACAATTCCTCGCGTGCGGGCCGGGGCGCTTGGGAAAATTGCAAATCGTCTGTTTGTATCCACGCCGCTGCACGCTGCGTGTCCTAACCACAGAGAAAGTGCGCGGCCCTCACTTTCCGCGTCGCCTCCGTCTCCGGCACTCGCTGTTCACTTCACTTACGTTCTTTTTTTTCCCCCTTTTTTCTGATGACGCGCGTAGTTTTGATTATATACTTGTTACTCCTGTTTTTTTGTTTTTTTTAGGGCGGGCGTAGGAATAAAAGGAACGCCGTCTATTTACTATATATTTCTAGTTTCCCTGGAGACTGCCATGACCGGGTTCTTCATGTTGTGTGTTTTGATAAACATGTGTAATGTTGCAAACGTCGCCCCCTGTGTGTCCTTATTGCTTTCCTTCTCTCTCGACCTCGGACCGAAATATTCTCCAACATGTATTTCCTACACTTGAAAAAGAGCAGGCTCTGCTCGACAAGTCTAAAATAAAACCTCTGTTGCTGCTCGTAAAATTGTCCACGTGTGAGTTCAAACGGAAGTAATCCAGTCTATCACACACACACACACGGCGCCCGTACCTCCACCTGTTATAACTCCGATTCAGTGCTGAAAATGGGCTATATCACAGCTGGAGTAAGTAGAACCAAATAATCCCGTATTGTTGGAGTCGGGGTGTTCTGTGCCCGCCACCATGAGTCCTCTGCTAAGTCTTGTGATGTTTGCTGGGGCGCTGACTTGGCAGACATCCTCGAGCCTAGACCCTACGTATTCGTGCAACAGCAGCCAGCTTTCGGACAGTCTTGCCGCGGAGATACGCGGCTATGCCCCGGTCGTCAGTGCCATCATCGAGCGTGTGTTGCACGGTTCGGAACGGAATCGAACCTACCAGGAACTGGCCAAGTTTGTGGATCATTTCGGCTCCAGAATTGCCGGATCGCAGAACCTCGAGAACTCCATCGACTACATGGTGACCCTTCTTTCGAGGCAAGGACTGGACGCTGTGCACACCGAGGATGCAAAAGTGCCTCACTGGGAGAGAGGAGAAGAGTCGGCCTGGTTGCTCAAACCCCGCTCACAGCGACTCAACATGCTCGGCCTGGGAGGCAGCGTCGGCACGTGGCCGTGGGGCATCACGGCGTCTGTCCTGGTTGTCAGATCCTTCGATGAACTCCGCGCCAACGCTGCTAAGGTTGACTTTATCGTAATCCACTCATCTCGCCTTTAAACTTTTTTTTTCTAACGTAAGAAAAGGTTTCTTGGGGTAAAGTCACTGGGCATTTATCGCTAGTTGTAAGCGAAAGACAAACACACACACGGGCTTTAATAAGCCAAGGTAGGCGATCGTAACGGCCGATGAACGCCATGCGCATCCGCGTCGGAAGTCTCGGTGTCAGTCACCGTCCCATAGACCATTGCAGTCAAATTTACCAACTCAAAAAATGCATTCTACCTATTGCGATTTTGTAAAATGTTACAAAAATGCTACCCATTTTTTTGTTTTGTTTTTGCGTATAATTTATGTGTAAGTGAGGCTAAGTAGCGAAATAGACCCCAAAAAAGAATACAAAAAGCGACATCGAAAAGACGCGCGTAACTTTGTCCCAGACTCCCAGTGACCACGTCACGTGAAACGTCACATAATGCATCTATGAGTCTGGTAGTTTTTTGTATAAACACGATTGTACGTATGTTAACGACCCTATAAGCTATAACGTATTTGGCGTACCATAACTTTCTGTAAGGAATTGCCATAACCTCATGCAAGTTGCTAGCCGAACATACTCCATTTTTGGTCTCGGAAATAATCTGACTCGATTACAGAACTTGTTTTCTGGATAGATCTTTTTGTATAAACAAATATGATGGCTTGACAATAAAGTCTAGTTAACCAGTATCTAACATTAAATTGTTTATTTGTTCATCAGGTCCTTTCTCTCAGCTGCCCCTAAGGACGAAAAACGGCACGGAACTGGCTGCGGGGGCTGTGTTTTACTTCCCATTACTACACTGGACAAGTGAACTATATAGTCGACACCAGCATTGGTCGATGCATCTGTAGCGCAGCAGTGAAGCCAATACGGCTATAGAAAAGTTACCGTTTCTGAAGTGAGGATCAGGTTATACAGAGCCAGAACGATTGAGAATTAGCGCGAAAACAGTCATCAATATGCGGTATTCGTAGCAGCATTTGATGGTCAATTCTTTTGCCCCGGCAGGCCAAGGGAAAGATCGTCGTGTTCAACGAGGAGTACAGCAACTACACGGCTACGTTACCGTACCGGGAGGACGGGGCCTCTGCAGCGTACCTGGCGGGTGCCGTGGCCGCCCTGGTCCGGTCGGTGACCCCATTCTCCATTGGCAGTCCCCACACGGGCTGGGTGAAGTACCAACAAAACATTGGCCGGATTCCGTCCGCTTGCATAACCGTCGAAGACGCTGAATTCCTTGACAGGCTCCAGCAGAGAGGTAAGAACCTTCCGGCTCTCAGCGTCTGTAGTATAAAGTTCCCTGTGACTTAGTCCACAAGGTATCTGCGGTGTGAAACGACACTTCCGTCTTGGGAGGAACGTCAGATGCGGTTGTAGTGTCGCGCTCAGAAAACCTGTAGCCTTTCATTTACATATACGTGCAGGTAGTCGCAGTTTTCGTATACGCAACGGAGAAAGCCTTTCGCTTCAGTGGATTTGTTCGTATACGTCGTTCTGCGTGCCCAGCATCGCGTTTCTAGCAGTGTCTTCTCCCGTGGTAGGTCACCGCCCCCAAAAGCTCCTCAAGTCTGCCTTTGACCGGAAGGTAATGGTTCAGACTACCAGGATAACCAGAGGAAAGCTCCGTTAACGCCTGTTGGAAACTAGAGACCGCCAGTTAATAATGCGATAGCTTTATTAAGCTACTCATCACAGATTTATGTCTATCTGGTATTTGGCTTCCTAATGAGCAGTGGGTATCCACAGTAGACCATTTCAGCAAAACTTGCGCTGCAGAACCCAGGAATCCTGGGTTCAATCCCCACCCCTGCCCGTTTCGATCTGGATGAGCATCGTACCGGCGTGCGGTCGTGTATCACTACTGCGTGGTGCACGTTAAAGACCCCAGGCTAGCGGTTTGTACTGCACTTGCTAAAGTTTTTATCTACAGCTGGGAGACAACTCGCCCGTTGAGGCAGGCTAAGTTCTAGGCTGTATATACATACACGCCAATTATTTTAGACCATTTCAGCTCACTATGCTTGCACCCCATTGCGCCGCGCGTATGCGGAGCAGCAGTACGCACCCTTCACATTCGCACCCTATTCGAAGTACCTGACGACCTTGGCGTCGTCCTCGAAGTCGTCCTAGAGGTCGTTTTAGACGTTGTCTTCGACGTCGTTCCTTAGAAAGCCGTCCTCGAGGTCGTCTTAGAGGTCATCCTAGAGGTCGTCTTTGAGATCATCCAGGGGTCGTCCTTGAGGTTTTCCTAGACGTCGTCTTCTTGGACGTCGTTTTCAACGTTGTCCTTAAGGTCTTCCTAGAGGTCGTCCTTGAGGTAGCCCTAAAAGTCGTATTAGAGGTGGTTCTAGATGTCGTCTTAGACGTCGTTAAGAACGACCTCTGGAACGACCTTAAGGACGACCTCTAGGTTGATCTGAAAGATGACAAGGATTTAGCGTCGTCCTAGAGGATGACGCTAAATTTAGCGGTCAGCTTCCCCGCTAACTTTCGCCGGAAAATCGACGTCACGACCTATGCACCAATTCAGCTGCTATCCGTCCGTCCGTCCGTCCGTCTCAGATAAATATGGCGGTGTGCAACGATAAATGCTATCGCATTCATAGATAATCACCCTTGTGGTTTCTAAAAAATTGCCTCGACCATATATTAGCTGCCCTGTAATTTTTTCCAGGCAATTTGGAGGGGGGGGGGGGCTTAAGAACTTCCTTTAGACTTAGTTGCGCCGGTGGAGATCCACACCTTCTAGATTAGGCAGCCGTAGCGCTGAATTTCGGCGTCACATAAAGAAGGCCGCTGCGCGGTAGAGATTGGACACGACTACTGTATCAGCATTCGGTCGAGACTCGTGTCTTCGCTGAATAAGCGCGAGTTTCAGTCGAACGCTGGCGCAGTATACTCGTGTTGGACTTTAGCCTCCTTTAGTTGGCACCGAAAGTTTAGCACTACGGGTATGTCATCTTGAACACGACGTCGGGAAGGGGGGAAGGGGGGGGAGTCTTCAGCAAAGTGATTTTTTTATATTTCTGGGAAACTGATGAAGGTACTGCACCATCCTCGACACCAAACATGGATGCGTGATGCTGTTTATATGCCTTTTTTGCTCCATGTTCGCACCCACTACGAGAGGTGAGAATAAGATACCCGGCGAGGCACGTCTCTCGAGTTTCTTGTCCTGATCGGCGGGACGTGACCTTTTGCTATTGGGAGAGCAATCAAGAATCATGTTCTTGGAATTCTGAGGCGCGGGGACCATTTTTACGTGCCCTCGGTAAGAGCACTCCTTCTCTTCTGATTGGCGTATAGTGCCCGTCGATGCCTGTGCTCAACAGGATTTCTCGTGACCCCTGACAGGTTGAGAAGTCTTGCACTTTAAAGTCGCAGTCGCATTATACTCATGTATAATACAAAAGGGTCAAAAATCCAAAGTCCAATTGGACGTTTAGTGATTTAACAGTGTAAGGTCGGTCTGCCAGGATGGGGCGACACTGGTTTATACTGTAGATGAGCAATTTCGCCAGTGCAGTACGACTGCTAACCTGGGGTCTTTAACATGCTCACGCAGTATAATACACGACCGCACGCCGGTACGATGCTCATCCAGGTCGAAACGGGCAGGGTGGGGCTCGAACCCAGGATCCCTGGGTTCTGAAGCGCGAGTTTTCGCTCTAGTGCTCCGAGCTGGGTGTGCGCTTTAGCCCACTCGGCCACCGATTTTTTTTTCTTTATTTCCTGTTGGATGCACGACACAGATCAGGGGCTCCGGAAGTATATCTGATGTAGGGGGGGCGACGTCTGGGGGCTGATGTCGCATCGTGTAGTTCACCTTTCTCTTTTCTTTATCTCTCTCTCTCTCTCGTTATACATACATATATGTATATATAACGACCACTGACGAAGCCCAGTGCAGAGAAATGAAGGCTGCAGTCTGGTAGAATCTTCGGAGATTTATTAGAGAGAACGCACACAGTGGACAAACATGAATGACAACTTCAAACGAACGGGTTAACTAGGCTTCCAAAGAAAGAATACACGTCACCAACTACTGATACACGGATACATATATACATATACACATATAAAGGGGAAAAGGGGGGGAGGGCGGACTACATGTCACCAAATACTGATACACAGATACATATATACAGACATACAAATAAACATATAAAGGGGAAAGAGAGAGGGGAGAAGAGGGGGGGGGGGCAGTCGGAACAGCTTTGAGTGAGGTGGCATGCCTCCGCTGGTTCAGAACCTGTGGGGGCGACCTCCCCCGCTGCCCCCCTTCCCCCCCCTCCCCCCATTTCCGGAGCCCTGACGCAGATGCACGCAGACACTACACTTCTCTCTTACACAAACCAGTCACCATTTGGTAGTACATCAGGCCCCAAAATAGTTTCAAATCAACAAGTTTCTCTTGCACAGACAGCCATTCTGGCGGTTCGCTCTGCGACTTCATAACTTCTCGCAAATAACACACGCTCTCAAGAAAATAGTCTTTGACCGGTCGAGTGTCCAAATCGGTATGTCGAACAGCCATCCTGGAATGCCACATACTGTGGAGTCTCAGCACCATACACATGTAGTAGGGCACGCCCTCCTCGTTATCTGTCGTGGGGAAACGTATGCCGAGAGCTGTTATTGGCAAACGTTTTTCTTTTAAAGTACGCTGCAGATTATCCCAATGAAATACTGCGTCCCAGCAGTCTCGAAATATATGGTCTGCAGCTTCTGGCTTTTGACATCAGAGGTAATGAATTGACCAGGGCACAAAAATGTCTCTTTCTTGCAGTCAGGGTTTCACAGGGGCCCACTCGGTCACCGATCCCCCTTCCATACAAAAGGGCGTTCGCTGCTGACATGGTGACAGAATTATCTGAGGACTTCAAGTATGTTCGAAACGTATTTGATTCATACATACAGGTATGCTTCAAACATGTGTGCAGGCAGTTTTTGTCTGCCCAATGTGATAGGACCGTATATCAAGCAAGAAACATGCCTCACACAGTGTCTGCGGACTGCACTTTTGTATGATGTATACTATGATGTATATTAGCGGGGGAACTGCGGCTGGCAAGCTAAATACCCTGGTCATTCTCCCGCGCCGCGTTACTTCTGTCGAGCGTTGAACGCATACATGTATGCTTCGAACATGTCTGCAGGCAGTTTTACTCTGCCCAATGTGATAGGACCGTAAAAGCAAGAAACATGCCTCACGCAATGTCTGCGGACGGCACTTTTGTATGATGTATACTATGATGGATATTAGCGGGGAAACTGCGGCTGCAAACATGGGCGTACCAACCGGGGGCAAGGGGCGCTTGCCCCCCAGTTCTCAGAGTGGGGGGGCAAGGCATGTGTTTTGCCCCCCCCCCCAGAAAAAGCCGCCACTGGGCAGGACAAACACTGGCCGGCGGCGCCCAAGGGATACCAAGTCAAAGAACAAAGAGCGGGTTGGTGAAAGTACAAGAGTCAAAGAAAGAATAAAAACACTTAGGGACAAGGACAGACAGCACAGTTCTTTCAACTAGCAACACACATTTACTGATGTCTCCTTCAATACGTACTATCTCCCTCCTAACTTTTGAAACTAATGAGGAAGTTACGGAAAAAATAATATATTTATATACGCCTGGAAAAAGGACAAAATCCCCAAATACACTAGAAGATAAAGACAAAGAAAATAAGAAAGAAAAAAGAAACACCATTGACAAAATCAGATAGAGGGATAGAGGGCCCTTTGACTAATTCAGCTCTGGCTTCAGGTAGTTCATCTCCAATCTGGACAACCCAAGAGAAGGAGCAGCGATGTTGTGTTCGTCACCGGCTATCCTGTATGCTTCAATGATCTCTCGGCCGAGCTTGTTCTTGTGGTCTTCCAATTATGCTAGTGTCCTGGAACCGGGCTTCACAGTTCTTGCAGAGGCGTTGATGCACAACTATTGGATGAAAAGAGTCGCTTGAAGCACGGGAAACCTCGAAAACGTGCTCTCGTAGGCGGGTGTTCAGGCAACGCCCTGTCTGACCAATGTATCGGTCACCGCATGAAAAGGGGATGGAGTATACCACTCCCTCTTCCCAGGGAACGGTCTGATTGGCATGTTTGATGGAACATCCTTTGGGGGCTTCGTTGTTGTTCACTCGTCTGCAAAGTTGTTTTAGGCGCAACTTGCACGAGAAGACAATTGAAGTGTTGAAGCGCGCTGCAATTCCCTTCAGTCTGTGTGCAGAGTTGTGCACATATGGTATGGAGATAACATGTGAAGCCTTACTATGTGGAGCACGGGGCCTTTGGGTGGCTAAAATTATATGAACAAGAATAGTGCTCAGAAGACCTTGCGGATAACCAGCTTTGAGGAGACGTTCTTGTTGTTTTGCAATGCTTAAGCTTAAAAAGTGAGAACATGATTTGGCGCGAGAAGATGAAAGGAGAGACCGAATGATTTCATGTTTTACCAGTTTAGAATGAGAACTGCAAAATGGAAGTATAGGTTTCCGAGATCGTTGTTAGGAAGGCCCAACAAATGCCGGTCGGAAGAAGATGGAGACGAAGATCGAGATACTGGAGACCATTGCCTGAGCTGTCTTCCCTTGTGAAATTCAAGCCTGAAGATGAAGAAGTAAAGGCTTGAACTACAGATTCAGAAGAAAACATAGATCCGGTGAATGACTAAGTAATCATCCACGTAACGAAAAACATGGAAGACGAGAGTCAACTCTTCAAGGCGAGCTTTGATCTCCCGGTCCACATACAGAAGAAAGATTCCGCTGAGGACCGGGGCGAGGCAGGAGCCTATGCAAACACCTTTCTTTTGCCTGAGAATTTCGTTCCCATGTTCGACAAGTGTCGATTGTAGATATAGGGCCAAAAGGTCTAGGAAACCCCGTTCAGATACCCCAGATGAGTTTTGAAAGTCGCATGGGCCATGTTCGTGGATGGTACTTGATACAGAATCCTTTAGAAATGCGGGATCTAATCGGTAATATAATTCCTCAATGTCTAACGAAAACATTGTATAGGCCTCGGGAGTAGAATGGAGGTCATGAAGACGAGATACTAGTTCTTTGGAGTTGGCAACTCGGAAAGGTTGGTTGAGACTGATCGATGACAGATGCTTTTGCAGAAAAAGAGCAAGAGGCTTCTGCCAGCATCCCTTTTCTGAAATGATGCTTCTTAGGGGAACTCCTTCTTTATGGGTTTTTGCCGTGAAAAACACAGTTAGATATTGCTTGAAGAGCCATGGCAGCTTTAAGAGCCGGGAGATTAAGGGAGCAACAAGGTTGCTTTGCCTTTGAGCGAAGAGAGCCTGAAGGCCTAGTCTTAAGAGTATCAAAATTATTTTTAATGCCTGGCTCACCTTTTGTCCATAGGAATTTTCTTCTAAGATGACAAAAACACCGGTTTTATCTGATTCCAGTGGTTTCAGGTGACATGTTTGCAGTTCTTCGACTGTAGCCCGGATTGGAACTTTGCCCGTAGGTGGAGGAGGATGAGCGCAGGCGGATCGGACTCCAGCATCAAGAAATGCTTGCCGGTCTTGTTCTGGAATGTGAGTCGCAACAGAATGGACTGAAGTTGGTTGGTCGACCCTTGTAGTTGGAATATTCTGAGATAACTTGGGACCCTTGGAAAGGAGATCCAAGGTACCAGGGTTGAGTTGATGGTCACATAGAACAACCGGAGGCTCAAATTTCGTTTAGAGGGTCTTATGGTGAGAACTGGTCACACCGGTGACAACTTTCTACCATGAAGATTCGAGAAGATTGGACGCAGCTTTTGGAGGAACCGGAAAGATGGGTGGGTTCCATACGCTGGACCAAATATGATGTTCATCTGTTGTGGGTGGATCGTTTCCATTAGGCGTAACTGTTATGACACCTCCTTCCTTGAAATCCGCATGAGCCTCTAGTCGGTAAAACATGGAATCATTCGGTCTCTCCTTTCATCTTCTCGCGCCAAATCATGTTCTCACTTTTTAAGCTTAAGCATTGCAAAACAACAGGAACGTCTCCTCAAAGCTGGTTATCCGCAAGGTCTTCTGAACACTATTCTTGTTCAGTTAATTGTAGACACCCAAAGGCCCCGTGCTCCACATAGTAAGCCTTTACATGTTATCTCCACACCATATGTGCACAACTCTGGACACAGACTGAAAGGAATTGCAGCGCGCTTCAACACTTCATTCTTCTCGTGCAAGTTGCGCCTAAAACAACTTCGCAGACGAGTGAACAACAACGAAGCCCCCAAAAATGTTCCATCAAACATGCCAATCAGACCGTTCCCTGTGAAGAGGGGGTGGTATACTCCGTCCCATTTTCATGCGGTGACCGATACATTGGTCAGACAGGGCGTCGCCTGAACATCCGCTTACGAGGGCACGTCCTCGAGGTTTCCCGTGCTTCAAGCGACTCTTTTCATTCAATAGTTGTGCATTAACGCCTCTGCAAGAACTGTGAAGCCCGGTTCCAGGACACTAGCATAATTGGAAGACGCAAGAACAAGCTCGGCCGAGATATCATTGAAGCATACAGGATAGCCGGTGACGAACCCAGCATCGCTGCTCCTTCTCTTTGGTTGTCCAGAGTTGAGATGAACTACCTGAAGCGAGAGCTGAATTAGTCAAAGGGCCCTCTATCTGATTTTGTCAATGGTGTTTCCTTTTTTCTTTCTTATTTTGTTTGTCTTTATCTTCTAGGGTATTGGGGGGGGGTTTTGTCCTTTTTCCAGGCGTATTGAAATATAATAATTGTTTCCTTAACTTCCTCATTAGTTTCAAAAATAGGTGGGATATAGTACGTATCGAAGGAGACATCACTAAATGTGTGTTGCTAGTTGAAAGAACTGTGCTGTCTGTCCTTGCCCCTAAGTGTTGTTATTCTTTCTTTGACTTTTGAATACCAAGTGCACCGCCCCCGGCCCTAGGGGGGGGTCTGGTTTGCCCCCCCCCCCCACTCAAAAACAAGTTGGTACGCCACTGGCTGCAAAGCTAAATACCCTGGTCGTTGAACGCAGCTTTCATGTAGCGAAACTACTGCCCCCACTGGTCCATGCTATGCCCTGTTGAACGTTTGGTGCGGAGTCGTTACACTTAAACTGTTTTAAGAAACATAAGCCATGCGTGGCGTGCAGTCAGTGATAGTTTCTTTGATCTCTACTGCTTTCGCGTGACTATCCTTATGTATCAGTACATTTCTTGCTCGTCCAACGTGTTGTTTCCCAACGCCAAGCCTCCACCTTCAGCAACGATAAAATGAAAGTCTTCACGTCCAACCTTCAACCCGCACAACGTTCCGCGGTCAAACATTGCCAGCTGTCGTAAAAAGTACCCATCGAGGTCTGGGAGAAAAAAACATGCTAAAATAAAAAATTTGTTTCATATATCTTTAGACAGAGATGTTAGACTGCCTGACTTGGTGTCACAAGTATCCTGATAGATTTAGCCAATGCAGTGCGACAACAAACCTGGGCGATTTAACGTGCATCGCACAGATACACGACCCCACGCCAGTACAAGATGCACATCCAAACCGAAACAAGCAAGGGTAGGGATTGAGCCCAGGATGGTTCTACAGCATCGGCTTTTGATTTACGTGCTCCGAGTTGCGGTGCGTTACCACCTAACACGACACCTCTTATCGTCATAAGACTGTAAAACACCCTCATTGGTCTCGAAGCTATAATCTATTTGCTACTCCGTCACAGGTGTGGAGATGAAGATTCGGCTCATTATGAATGCGAAGAACCTTGCCCAGTCGACGTCTCGCAATACCATTGCCGAACTGCGTGGCTCGACGTCTCCAGATGAGGTAGGTGCTGGTCTGCTTCTAGTTCGCCGTCTCTTTCTGTAGTTTTGTAAATAAAATAGGGTGCACTGTGTCGCTCTTATTCTTCACGCTTTCGAATTCAAAGCTTAGTACAAGGTAAAAAAAAAGTCTATAGTTACTGACTCAAGGCGTCTCTTTTGGACGCCTGACGTCCAGAATGTGCTCGTGGCCTTCCACCGTGCTTTGGATGCGCGTGCACGCACAAAACTCACGAAACACTGAAGTGTTCTTAGAGGTAGAAACTGCTCCCGCGAGAGGCGCGACAACTGAAGTTCCTCCCTGCCCTTCCATCCTGTCGGTAACTCCCCGGCCCCCCCTCCCCAGACATTTCAAACGGTTTATGTAAACAATACGGGCGAGTGGCAGAAACTCGCCCCCCCCCCTCCCCCCTCCCTTCTCCCGAATAGTTTAAGGCCATAGGGATCGATCTTAGAATAGTTTGGACTCGGCCCACCTGCAGGGGCCGGGTCGCGTACCTTGAAACTCGAAACCCTCGCTTCCATCGGAACCCATTCACGGAGAGCAAGCAAGATTCGATTACAGCGACACCCTTCGGCGGTCAGTCTAAGCATGATATATATGTCTCCTTCCCGGAGTTGCCACTTGCTGCGCCAGAAACGGCAGCTCTGCAATCGCATCTGGCTCGTCGGTGCATCACATTCTGTGCTACCACAGGCTTCGACACATTAGTGTGGGAATTATTAGCAGCAACAACAACGCAGAAAGGCAAGGACGAGAAAGGAGGAGACACACAAAAGGGCCAACAAATGTGTTCTGTGTCTCCTCTTTTTTTAGAGCGCAGCTCTTAGGTGCCCGTTTCCGGCTTGAGCGGCGTCGCCGTCGCCGTCGGCGTAGCCGCGCGGTGCATCATGGGAAATATCCCATAATGCACAGCGCGGAAAGGAGGAAGGAGGAGGAGGGGGAGGAGGAGGAGGAGGGGAGGAGGGAGGGAGGAGGGAGGAGGGAAGGAGGTGGAGGAGGAGGGGGAGGGAGGAGGCGGGGAGGAATAGGGGGAGGAGGAGGAGGGAAGGGGAGGATTAGAGGAGGAGGGGGAGGGCGGGAGGAGGAGGGGAGGAGGATAAAGGAGGAGGAGGGAGGAGGCGGGGGAGAAGGAAGGAGGAGGGGGAGGAGGAGGAGGAGGAAGGGGAGGAGTATTGGGTAGGTTGAGGAGTTGAGGAGGAGGGAGGAGGAGTTTACCCTTTCCTCAGTACCCTTCCACCACGAACTCGCACAAGCTTCCATCATAGATACGGTGTTCGGTGCGGACAGATTGACAGAATTATTCGTGTACACACGTCAAGCATGTTCCAAGTATGTTTGGTTCATACATATGTATGCTTTAAACACGCATGCAGACAGATTTTGTTTAATGCGACAGGAATCACGGGTTCATCATACAAGGAAGAAACGCGCCTCGGGCAGCATCTGCAGACTGCCTTTTAAACCTGCATTGGGATCTTATGAAGTGCCGACTGCGAGCCGCTCTGGGTGTCGTGACAACAACCTCGGTCTGTCCTGTTCCGTGCAGGTAGTTTTGGTGAGCGGACATCTGGACTCGTGGGACGTCGGCCAGGGCGCCATGGACGACGGCGGAGGTGCCTTCATCTCCTGGAGGGCCTTGAGCGTGCTGCGCTCATTGGACCTCCGACCACGGAGGACCTTGCGCAGCGTGCTGTGGACCGGCGAAGAAGAAGGCAATTTCGGGGCACGGGCCTACTACGATCGTCACCAGAGCGAAGCCCCCAACATGAACATTGTCATGGAATCTGACCAGGGAACCTTTAAGCCCCTGGGCCTCGTGTTGGCGAGCTCGAATCCCACGGCGCGTTGTATGGTCAAGCACGTGGTGGATCTGATGGGCGCCATCAATGCCACCAGGCTCACGCTCGGTGAATCCGGATCAGACGTCGAGCAGTGGGTTCAGCAGGGTGTTCCAGGGGGCTACTTGGCCACAGCCGACGACACGTACTTCTACTTTCATCATTCAGAAGGTGACACCATGACGGTAGAAGATCCCGTCAACCTGGACCTGTGCACAGCCTTCTGGGCAGCTGTCTCTTTCGTGTTTGCCGATCTGAGCGAGCGCCTGCCGCGTTGAGATAGAGGCTGCTACGCAGTTCGCCGGGCATCTACATCAGCCAGGACCACTCTCCAAGATGTTGATGAATCTAACTTTGCAGAAGGAATTTATCTGCCGTATATAGGTTACGAGAATTCTCACATCCTGATTTCTTTACATTCGTCCGGCTCTTGACAGTGCACGTTTTCCTGCGAATTATATCTGCTTGCTTTTGTCGTAGGCAGTTTTTCTTTCAATAGTCGGGGACAGGTTAAGAATGCAGTAGAAGCTCCGCCTCCGGCACACGCTCGTTAACTTCCGTCGGGCTCTGGTTGCATGTGCGCCGAATCGCTACAAGAGCAGAAAACTCGCGCTGGAGGCACAGCATGCATCGTCTGCATTCTTAACCTGTCACCGACGATAAGACATAACGGAATTTGCAAATTATTTTTTACACGCACAACTACTTTTTATTAGCACATATACTTCTTTTTTTTTGCCTGGGAAAGACTGTTACCAAATAAAGATGCGACATTTCAACATTCCTTACGTTTGCTTCAATTTGATGCCCTTTTTATCGCTCGTTTTTAGGTTTGTTTACATACAAAACAAAATACTGAGGGTCAGAGAAAAAATATAACTTGCATATACTTTTCAATGCAAGAAAGAATAAATCCTCATCCTTTATATTTTATTCTTTTTTTCATTTGACTGTATCACCAATGAGCTCAACTAAAGTACATATACCTTTTTTTCAGTGTGTGCTGTTTTTGCAACTACGCGCTCTTTTAATCTATCACAGCAACATGTGCTGTTTTACATTACAGCAACAAAATACAAGTTTAGAAACAAGAGAAGCGCATGACAAGGGCCATACCTATATTATAACAGATGGCGGCAAGCAAGGACTGGTGCGCACTATTCAACAATTCTCGAAAATGGAGTGCAGTTAAAGCAATGCATTTGTTTCTTCATATGTAAGGCGCTATACACTCGTTGTTACATCGAGAAGAGAAAAACGAAGTTTTGCGCATTATTCAAGCGTTACACGAAGTAGTGCTTACAAGATTTTGTTGCCGGAGGAAGGAACTACGCTTTTGGTGTTTGAAACTTTCATGTCTTGATTAAATAAGGCGGCGTTGTTCCCGTGCATAAAGGTGGATCTAAGAGTAAAGTAGATAACTACCGGCCTATATCTCTTCTACCCGCATGCTTGAAACAGCTTGAGCACATCATATTTAGCACTTTAGTCAATCATCTAAACTCGAACAACTATTTTTCTCCCTTCCAGCATGGGTTTAGAAGCGGCTTCTCGTGCGAAACGCAGTTACTCGAATTTTTTCATGATGTGGCGTCTTCGTATGATAGAGGTTCTCAGGTGGATTGTGTTTTTCTTGATTTTAAAAAAGCGTTCGACTCTGTTTCACACGAATTAATCTTACTTAAATTATCCTCATTAAATATTCCAGTTAATCTGTTATTGTGGCTAAGAAATTACTTTACTGAGCGAAAGCAGTGCGTAGTAGTAAACAGTAAAAAATCTACATATGTGGACGTCACTTCGGGGGTCCCGCAGGGATCCGTTCTAGGTCCCCTTTTATTTCTCATTTTCATTAATGACATTACCATGGGCATAGAGTCAAGTATTCGTCTTTATGCCGACGACTGCGTGATATATCGATCAGTTCATAACTCTTTTGATAGCACTGCTTTGCAACGGGATATAGACCGCATTTCAGACTGATGTGAAAGTTGGCATATGAATCTAAACATCGATAAATGTCATCATGTGCGCTTCACAAAAAAAAAACAACTAAACCGCTGCTTTTCTCATACAGCTTGAATGGCACTACACTGACCGTAACTCCAGAGGTAAAATATCTTGGGATAACTTTTACAGAGCGGTTATCTTGGCAGTCCCATATTAACAAAATAACCGCTAAAGCGACTGGTATGTTGTATTTTTTTAGACGCAACTTTAGAAACTGCCCTCCCAAAGTTAAGGAGACATTGTATTTGACAAATATAAGGCCCATTCTTGAGTATGCTTGTGTACTTTGGGACCCCCAGATACAGTATCTGTGTGACGACCTTGAAAGGGTTCAGAACAGAGCAGCGAGATTTGTGACCGGAAATTATGATTATACTGTAAGGTCGAGTCTCCTAAAAGACTGTCTTGGTTGGCAGCCGCTAAAATGCCGAAGATTCGCTTTACGTTTAAAACTCTTTCATAACATTGATAATAACAAAACGGGCATCAACAGGGAATTGTTTCTTCAGCTGCCTCACTTCATATCACGCAGGGTAGATCATCAGAATAAGGTTCGCGAATATTCGTGCCGCACTAATATCTTTAAACACTCTTTTTTCCTCTTACCACTCATCAATGGAACTGTCTACCCGAGTCGCTTGTCATGGTATCATCCAACAATGTGTTTTTTCCAGACTTATTGAAGAGTGCTTGTACCTTATCTCCTGATATGTCAAATGTATTAATAATTGTATAAAGCTTACTATTCTTCTTGTTCTTTCCACTAGCAAACTTTATGTCACAAACCTAGAGTTCGTTTATCGTTTTCCTATGGCTGTATATCCCCCCCTTCTGTAATGCCTCTGGGCGCTGAAGGGTATATTGAATAAATAAATAAATAAAAAAAGGTAATCTAAAATTCACTAACATATATCTTCATTCACCATATAAATGAGTAAATCAGTAATACTCCACGAGAAGCCGGACTTCTTTTACTATGGTTCTTGAGGTGGGCACGAGTATAGATGTCTGCATTAAGTTTATATTCTTCGTTTCACCTTAAAGGTGACCTGAGAAGGTTTTTAGATCGCCTGAATATAGCGATAGCTCACTCTGCGGGCTCTAAGCATACAAGAAATATATATATATCATAACGATGCGCGGCCGCTTTCCCTTGTTAAAAAGGCAATCAAAGATCGAACACGCCGAGGTCATCTCAGGCGACGGAAGGAGCATTGCTCCGGCACCCAGGACGACATATGACCAATGAAAACGCGTCATTTCGTTAAAATTGGAAACGCTGTTAATACAAAATGTGAACGCTTTAATTGTAAATGATAAAACCAAATAAGGGTAGTCGAAAAGAAAATAGAGGGAACCAGGAAGGAAATACAACCCCCTGTAACGCCGAATTAGAGCGCAGCTCTTGAGGAGGAGGAGGGAGGGTACGGGGGGGGGCCAAGTGACCTCGGGGGAAGCGGGGAAGGGGGTCACTGGCCTCAGGGGGTCACTTGACGTCACTGATGACGTCATCAATGATGATGACGACGATGATGCGGACTGCCGATGACGTCATCAGTGACGTCACTGATGACGTCAGCAGCGATGATGACGATGACGATGCGGATGCCGATTACGTCATCAGTGACGTCACTGATGACGTCATCGGCATCCGCATCGTCATCGTCATCATCATCACGTGACCTCGGGGGTCACGTGACCAGGGGGCCACGTGATCTGGCGGCGGTCACGTGACCTCGGGGAGGATCGGGGTCACGTGACCTCGGGCGGTTACGCCGACGGCGACGCCACCGCCGACGCCGACGCCTCTCAAAGCCCGAAACGGGCGCCTAAGAGCCGCGCTCTAAGATGCGAAAGCCGCTTACAACTCCCTGTAACGCCGAATTAGAGCGCAGCTCTTGAGGAGGAGGAGGAACGGTACCTGGGGGGGGGTAAAGTGACCTCGGGGGGGAAGGGGGTCACGTGGCCTGGGGGTGGTCACGTGACGATGCCGATGCCGATGACGTCATCAGTGACGATGACATTGTGGATGCCGATGACGTCATCAGTGACGTCACTGATGACGCCATCAGTGACGATGACGATGTCGATGACGTCATCAGTGACGCCACTAATGATGTCATCGGCATCCGCATCGTCATCGTCATCATCACTAATGACGTCATCAGTGACGTCACTGATGACGTCATCTGCATCCGTATCGTCATCGTCACCATCACTGATGACGTCATCGCAGTGCCGTCATTGATGACGTCATCAGTGACGTCACGCATCCCATAATGCACTGCGCAATTACGACCGACGGCGACGCCGACGCCGCTCAAGCCGGAAACGGGCGCCTAAGAGCTGCACTCTAAAATGAAAGCCGTTTACAACTCCCTGTATCACCGAACTCGAGCGCAGCTCTTGAGGAGGAGGAGGGAAGGGTACTGAGGAGAGGGTATACACCTCCTCCCTCCTCTTCACCTCGTGATATCCTGCCTGCTACTCCTCCTCCCCCTCCTTCACCTCCACCTCTCTCCTCATCCTTCAACCCTCCTCCCCCCCTCCTCAAGGGTCACGTGACCTGTGGAGGGACCACGACCGCGGGGAGGGGGGTCACGACCCTCGGGGGGAGGGGTTACGTGACCTCGGGGAGTCACGTGACCTCGCGGTTACGCTGACGGCGACGCCGACGCCGCTCAAGCCCGAAACGCGCGCCTAAGAGCTGCACACTAAAAGAAATACGTCTACCTCAAACTATACCCGAAGTTTGAGGCATAGTCAAACTTCGGTAGTAGTCGGAGAAGTTCGATTATACCAGCATGCATTTTGTTTATGCATTAACTAACATTAGGTCCAGGACATGGGATGAATAATCTCAAATTAACATAATCGCGTCCTTATGGAGGCAAAAGAAAAATGCACGCTGGTATAGTCAAACTTCTGCGACTGAGAATAGCTTATGTTTTAAGAACAACTCTGCTCATTGTTGTTTTAAGAAAAAGTGAAAGCCGTTTATAACCCCTGTAACGCCGAATTAGAGCGCAGCTCTTGACGAGGAGGAGGGGACGTGCATGGGGGGCCAAGTGACCTCGGGGGAAGGGGGGAAGGGGGTCACATGGCCTCAGGGGGTCACTTGACATCACTGATGACGTCATCAATGATGATGACGATGACGATGCGACGCCGCCTGCCTCGAAACGGCGCCTAAGAGCTGCGCTCTAAAAAACAGTGCAGTCCTTTTTCGGTATCACCTAGGAAGACCACACGTCAAATATTACGACAAAGTTCTGTTTAAATGTTTCCTTTCGTGGGTGGTGGGAAGTATATACTTCCCAATATAAAGATTGGCGTAAATTTGTCCGTAGTGAAGCTCTGCTTCCCATTGCGGCATGTGGTGCCCTCTGTTAGGATATTTAGAGCGCAGCTCTTTGGCGCCCGTTTCCGGCTTGAGCGGCGTCGGCATCGCCGTCGCCGTCGCCGTCGGCGTAACTGCACGGTGCATTATGGGGCGCGTGACGTCACTGATGACGTCATCAGCTTACGTCACTGATGACGTCATCGGCATTGTCATCGTCACCGATGACGTCATCGGCATCCGCATCGTCATCGTCACTGTTGACGTCATCAGCGACGTCACTGATGACGTCATCGGCATACATCGTCATCACTGTTGACGTCATCAGTGACGTCACTGATGACGTCATCCGCATCGTCATCGTCACCGATGACGTCATGAGTGACGTTATCGTCACGTGACCTCAGGTCACGTGACCTCCCAAAATCACGTGACCCCCCTCCCCGAGGTCACTTGACCCACCCCCAGTACCTTTCCGTACTCCTCCTCAAGAGCTGCGCTCTAATTCGGCATTACAGAGAGTTGTAATTGGCTTTCACTTTTTTCGCACTAAGGAAAATATGTTGTATCTTTCCCACAAGGGGGAGTACTTTGTTTTTATTTTATATTTCGCCAAGTGCGTGCATCGGACGTGTCGGGTGCCGGAAGCTTTGTTCTTTCTTCTGCGTTTGTCCCAGACCCCGAGCCTGCATGTCCATCGATGAAAGTAACTGCGTTTGTCAGGCATCTCAGCTCAGTGGTTCTCAACCATCGATGTTTGGCGGACCCCTTGTGATCGGCGGAGATGATGGAGGACCCGTTCGGCGTGAGAGGAAACGAAAGGTATAGGTTAAATATAATAATGATTTAATAAATGAATATAACTAAGGGTTAGTGTGAAGGAGACCTCTCTTATTGACGTTCACACGAGAAAACTCGCCCGAAAACTGAAACATTTCTTTTCGACCTGAAAAAAAACAACTTTTATTGCCGGGCTTGACTGATGAGGCAGCGCTTCGCGGACCTATAGAATGCCTCCGCGGACCCCAAAGGGTCCGCGGACCCCAGTTGAGAACCACTGATCTAGCCTTTCTGATCTCAAAGAAAGCTATATGCTACCGAGTTACAGGCGTCGTATGATGGAATGTGAATGAATGAATGAATGAATGAATGAATGAATGAACCAAACAATGGATGCATGAACGAATGAATACAGAATATAGCATACGACATACATGTCTTCATCCACAGTGGCATTATATCTACAGCGAGACTTCTTAACGTGCGTTTTAGAGCGCAGCTCTTATGGCACGTTTACACTTGCGAATCCGCCCGCGAATCCGCCCAGCTTTTGCCGCTGGGGCGAAGCGCTGGGCGGAAACGCGACGAGAGCCGTATAGGTCCGGGACCTATTTCTGCCACCGAACGAGGCGTTTCGCTGACCGGAAGTGACATTCTTGCGCAGCGCGACGCCGCCTACGTCACGACTTCCGGGAGCAGCAGCGCCCGGGAGAGACGGCCGAGGTGAGAACTCTCGCGCCTTCTCGTCATTATTGACGGGATGTTACGAGAATAGCTGCCGCAGCCAGCGCCGCCGCCGCCGCTCGAGGGAAATAGATGTAAACGCAACCCGCTCGTCGCCGCCGCCGCCGGGAGCGGATTCGCTCCCGCGGCAGCGGATTTCTTCTCAGGTGTAAACGTACCATTAGGCGCCCGTTTCCGGCTTGAGCGACGTCGGCGTCGCCGTCGGCGTAACCGCGCGGTGCATTATGGGCAAGTTTTCCCGCTAAATTTAGCGGAAAATTTTTCCCGCTAAGTCTAGCGGAAAAAAATTTCCCCGCTAAATTTAGCGCAAAAATTTCCCGCTAAATTTAGCGGGAAAGCTCCTGCTATAATTAGCGGAAAAAATTTCCGCTAAATCCCGCAGGAAAATTTCGTCGCTAAATTTAGCAGGAAAAATTTCCCGCTAAATCTAGCGGAAAAACTTTTCCCGCTATATTTAGCGGGAAAATTTCCCTGCTAAATCTAGCGGAAAATTAAATCTAGCGGGAAATTTTCCCCGCTATATTTAGCGAAAAAATGTCCCTGATAAATCTAGCGAGAAATTTTCAGGCTAAATTTAGCGTGAAAATTTTCCCCTAAATTTAGCGGGAAACAATTTCTCCACTAAATTTAGCGGAAAACGTTTCCCGCTAAATCTAGCGAAAATTTCCCCGCTCAATCTAGCGGAAAAATATCCCCACTAAATCTAGCGGAAAATTTCCCCGCTAAATTTAGCGGAAAATTTTCCCCGCTAAATCTAGCAGAAAAATTTCCTGCTAAATTTAGCGAAAAAATTTCGCCGCTAAATTTAGCGGAAAAAATTTCCCTAAATGGGAGGCGAGCAGGAGAGGAGGAGGGGCATAGCCTCCTCTCCGCACCTTCCCTCGTCCCTCCTCAAGAGCTGCGCTCTAATTCGGCGTTACAGGGAGTTGTAAACGGCTTTCATTTTTTTTATATTTTTGCTAGATTACATTTTTTGTATTCAGATGAGTCGGTACGAGGGTATGACTTGGGAAGAGGCGCTAGAGCTTTTCTTCAGCCTCCCTGATGAGTGCAGCGATTCCGAAGCCGAACAAGACAGCGACGCCGAGGGTGAATTTGAGAATCTAGAGGAAACAGTCGTTTCAACTGAAGCGCAAGCATCGGAAAATGAAGCAGTGCAGCCTAGCATCAATGAGGCACGTTTTGATTCTGACAAAGAGACGAACGACCAGGATGAACTCCACAACAGTGACACTGACACGAAAGAGGTGACCGTCGATTGGAGCTACGATTCGACTGTATTCGCCGGCAGTACACCTCTCTGATGTGGAGCCATCCGTGAAGGCTAATATTACATCAGCAGACTCAGAGATGGCGTGTTTCGAACAGATTTTCAACGATGGGATTGTCAACAACATTGTCAAACAGACTAATCTCTATGCGCTACAAGACCGTGTGAAGCGCTGCAACGGCAGAAAAGTAAACTCCGCCTCCACAAACTGGGAGCCACTGACTCAAGAAAAGTTCAGGGCCTTTATCGTATGCTTGATTTTTATGGGTATTCGTCAGCTCCTCACTACTCAAACGATTGTGTTCCGACCCAGCACTCAACGTAAAGGCAGTCTCAAATGTCTTCCCTGCAAAGAGATTCAAGCAGATTGTCGAAAATCTTGCATGCCAACGACAACGCGTCTGCGAAGTCTCGTGGAGCATTAGGCTAGGACAAGCTCCACATAGTGAGACCCCTGCTTGATGAAATCAACAAATCATGTAACAGGGCCTACAACCCATTATCAGAGCTTTCTGCTGACGTGAGCATGATACCATTCAAAGGCAGATCGAGCTTGAAGCAGTACATGCCGATGAAACCTGTGAAAACAAGGTACAAAGTCTGGTGCCTGGCAGACTGTGCAACGAGTTTCGTTTTGAAATTCTAGCATCTACACTGGAAAGGTCGACATTCCCACTTCCCTCGGGCTTGGTGAAAGGGTTGTGCTCGAACTTTGCTCTGTCATAAGTCACATCTCAAGCCTTGTGGCTTTTGACAACTTTTTTACGTCAATCACGCTCATGCCCTTTTTGCTGACGGAATTTTCGCGTGCGGCACAGTCAGACCAAACTGGAAGGGACTTCCACAATGGTTATGGAAGAAGGAGGCCATGGACCGGGGTTCTTCGAAGTTCGCAGTAAAGGGCAATGTCGCCGCAACGAAGTGGATGGACAACAAAGCGGTGACGATGCTTTCTACCGCTCATGACCCAACCAAAATGTCAGCTGTCTCGAGAACACAGAGAGAGGGGACGAAGACGACTGTCATCTGCACCGAGGTTGTTGTGACCTACGACCAAATAATGGGAGGCGTCGACAAGTTCGACCAGCTGCGGGAGAAGTACGCAATCAGACGCCGTGCACTCAGGTGGTGGCACAGGATTCTTTTATTTCCTTGTGGACCTTTCAATTGTCAATGCCTTCGTTTTTTACAACACCGTGGGATTCCAGAAGAAAGGTCGGCTTTTTTTTAGGCTGAAGCTCGCAAGGCAGCTCATCCGTCAGTCCGAATAGCTCTATGATAAAACTGGTAAAGACTATCATAACAAACGATACCTCTTTGCCGCGTGCATGTACTGCTTTCCCGCGTTTTTGTAGAAAGCAAGGGGTAGGCTGGAGTGAGAGATTGGTAACCAATGGAGATGACGGTCCATTTCATTACTTATTTCGCCGTCGGTTTTTGCGAGCGAGCCGACACTGATTTATGTGTCGTTCCTCAAGCAATCGTAATAATGTTTTCCTGATTGCTTCGTACGTGGCCCGGGTCTGTGCAGTGAGAGCACCAAAAAGAACCGCTTCAGGGAGCTCCAGCTGCCGACCACCTCTGGATGTCAAGGTACATCCTCGACCGCGTGGCAGAAGAATTCGGGGTCAATATGAGCCTCCACTCAAAGCCTTTCGAAAGCAACGACTTGTTTTAGGGGAGTAGCTCCTCAGGGGCTAGCCATGTCCGTCCGTCCGTCCAGTGTCCGTATGGCGTCCAGTGCTCGTGCTCGTGCTCGTGAGCTCACGTGCTCACGTGCTCGTGTAGGAAAAAAAAGATGAAAAAAAAAGATGAAAAAAGATTGAAAAACAAAGTGATGAAACAAAATGTTTGCGCAGTCGACAGGATTCGAACCTGTGCGGGGAGACCCCAATGGATTTCTAGTCCATCGCCTTAACCACTCTGCCACGACTGCGGGACGAGTAGGGGGCTCTGAGATGTGGTAGTAACTCAAGAGCTGGGGATGTCACGGATGAAACGTTGCATGTAGCCGCTCAACGTCTATACAGGAGAGGGCGCTGCGGTCAAATGCGTATATAATCGCGTTAAACTTTGCATGCATTGGCTCAACGTTTATAGACAAGAGGGCGCTGCGGTCAAATGCTCAAATGCGTATATAACCACGTTCCATACCACACATTCTCTTTCTGACATGGATGAAAACGAACGAAAGGCTCGGCATGCTGCGGCTCAGCGTCTACGCAGACAAGCACCACCAGAGCTTCGCCCCAATCAACATCATTCACCACGTGGAGATGCGGTCCGTTTTTTACTCCGGTGGACACGTCAACTTCAGGGCCAAGGTGATGCGAGACGACGGTGGTACAGGCTGTTTTTAACATGCAAGATTTTTGTGTCAGAATGTCCTGTTCTCGCAAAAAAGAACTGAATACCAAGTAGTTGAAGAGACAGATAATTACAGGATGACACTCAAGACTGCTTACTTGTAGGAAGGCGAAAGCATTCGAACACGTAGCGCATTCCTACAAGCAGAGCGCCGCGTCGTCCTTTTTTCACACGACGCTCCGGCGAGGTAAAATCACGTCCCCACTGCGCAGGCGCCGCGAACCGCGCCGGCTTCCCGACGGCTTCAGTGACAAAGCATATGCGTTACTGTGCTTTTGAAGCGGGTGTATTTTTAGACGAATGCAGGTAGCAAAAGTCTCTTTTATGAAAAAAAAAAAAACTTTTGCCTTTCGCTTATGGTGAAGAAGGAAGAGCAGCGAAGCTGTAGCGCTTTACAGGAATGTATAGTTTGTGCTGCAAATGCTGATATGTTCCTTTCGTTATTATTCGCCCCCTGCAATAATGCCTTCTAGGCGCTGCAGGAGTTCTCTGAATAAATAAAGAATAAAGATTGTTTTACTGAAACAGCAGTACTTAACCAAAAGGAATTCATTTTGAAAATTTTTGAGAACAAAAAAATAGTGCTAGGGTTATCTTTGGATCTCACAAAAGCATTTGACTGCCTAAATCATAATGTCTTGTTTAAAAAAAATTAAATGTATGGTATCCATGGACAGGCACTGTTGCTTTTACAGTCCTACTTGCAATATCGTGAACAATTCGTATGCATGAGCAGTTACTCATCCACTGTAAAACCCATCACCTCAGGTGTTCCGCGGGGGAAGTATTTTAGGATCCCTTCTTTTAACCTATACGTAAACGACATTGTTAACGTTAAAAAGGAAGCAAAATTTGTTAACTACGCAGATGATAATAGCATATTTTTTGTTCCGAAACAGGTGATGACTTAATAGATATAGCGAACCACATTTTGTCGAAGATAAAATCCTGGAGCGATAGTAACTCTTAAAGGTAAACATTAATAAAACAAAAGCAGTAATTTATTGACTACAAAAGAAGTCTCTGGTTTTGTCTAAATCACTCAGTTTAAATAATGTCCAACTGAAATAGTTAGTTCCTTCAAAAGTCCTTGCGTATTTTTTTTATAGAAGATGTCCTGGGATTGTTGGTATTAATTACTCATTCCAAAATTAAGCCGAGTATATATTAGGGATCCGAAATTGCAACCGTTCTTTGTTGCCCATGAATGATAAATTGTTAATTTACACCTCTTTAATCTACTCACACTTAACATACTGCCAACTAGTATGGGGTTCATCGACACTAACCAATATAGAAAAAACTGTTTTTGTTACGAAAAAAAAATATTAAGGAGCATATGTAATGTCCCTTATGATGTCACTTCTGAAATATTTAGAAATTTTAAGATAATTACTATTTATAAGTTATACGATTATAGACTATGTTGCTAGTTTAAGGGGGGGAAATAAAGGGCTCATGTTTTTTTTAGAAATTCCCGCATGTTTGCACGAAACTTCACCAGTATAGCCCACTCTGCGGCGCGGATAAGTGGAATATGGTCACTCAGCGAACGAACTATGGTCTCCAAATGCTTAAATTTTCTCTACCTAGTTGCTAAATAATTTTTATATTAATGATATATTTTGTGACTCTATGACTTCTAAAGAATTGCTTTTGTATTTTTGTTCCTGATTTGTCCTGATTTTCTATTTTATTTTAATTGTTGCTTTGTGAGTGTGTCTATTTGCTTCACTAACAGGCCAAAGTGCGTAGTTATGTAACTTTCAATTGTGGCTTTTCCTGTGTGTAATAATTTTTGTATTTCCGTTGCTGCTGACCATTGAAGGGCCTGAGGACCACTCATGCTGCATATCGCAGCTTTTTTCTAGGTTTCCACAATCACAATCAATGGAAATAAAAATTAAACACGTTTACAATCCCCGCCGAATTAGAGCGCAGCTCTTGAGGAGGAGGAGGGGAAGGTACGGAGAGGAGTATGCCCCTCCTCCCTCATCCATCTCCTCCTCCTCTCCTGCTCTGCGCTTCCCATTCAGTGAAAATAATTTTGGCTAAATTTATCGGAAAAATTTTTCCACTAAATTTCGGTGAAATATTTCCGCTAAATTTGGCGGGGAAGTTTTCCGCTAAATTTAGCGGGAAAATTTTCTCCACTAAATATAGAGGGGAATTTCTTCCCCTAAGTTTAGTGGCGAATTTTTTCCGCTAGGTTTAGCGTGGATATTTTCCCCGCTAAACTTAGCGATCCAAAACTTTCTCGCTAAATTTAGCGGGAATTTTGTTTCGCTAAACTTTGCGAAAAATTTATTCTGCTAAATTTACAGGGAAATTTTCCCGCTAAATTTATTGGAACACTTTCCGACCAAATTTAGCAGAAGAAATTCCCCGCTAAATTTAGCGGAACAATTTCCTGCTAAATTTAGCGGAAAATATTCTCCGCGGTGGCGCCGGCACCGACGGCGACGGCAACGCCGACGCCGCTCAAGCCGGAAACGGGCGCCTAAGAGCTGCGCTCTAAAATGAAAGATGCATAACTTCCCCTGTAACTTGGAATTAGAGTGCAGCTTTTGAGGAGGAGGAGGGGAGGAAACGAAGACGAGGGCCCTCATCCATACCATCTCCTCCTCCTCCTCTCCCTCCCATTCAGTGGAAAAGTTTTGGCTAAATTTATCGGAAAAATTTCCCTGCTAAATTTAGCGGAAAATATTCTCCGTGGTGGCGCCGGCACCGACGGCAGACGGCAACGCCGACGCCGCTCAAGCCGGAAACGGCGCCTAAGAGCTGCGCTCTAAAATGAAAGACAGCATAACTTCCCCTGTAACTTGGAATTAGAGTGCAGCTTTTGAGGAGGAGGAGGGGAGGAAACGAAGACGAGGGCCCTCATCCATACCATCTCCTCCCTCCTCTCCTCCCATTCAGTGGAAAATTTTGGCTAAATTTATCGGAAAAATTTCCCTGCTAAATTTAGCGGAAAATATTCTCCGCGGTGGCGCCGGCACCGACGGCGACGGCAACGCCGACGCCGCTCAAGCCGGAAACGGGCGCCTAAGAGCTGCGCTCTAAAATGAAAGATGCATAACTTCCCCTGTAACTTGGAATTAGAGTGCAGCTTTTGAGGAGGAGGAGGGGAGGAAACGAAGACGAGGGCCCTCATCCATACCATCTCCTCCTCCTCTCCTCTCCTCCCATTCAGTGGAAAAGTTTTGGCTAAATTTATCGGAAAAATTTCCCTGCTAAATTTAGCGGAAAATATTCTCCGCGGTGGCGCCGGCACCGACGGCGACGGCAAACGCCGACGCCGCTCTAGCCGGAAACGGGCGCCTAAGAGCTGCGCTCTCAAAATGAAAGATGCATAACTTCCCCTGTAACTTGGAATTAGAGTGCAGCTTTTGAGGAGGAGGAGGGGAGGAAACGAAGACGAGGGCCCTCATCCATACCATCTCCTCCTCCTCTCCTCCTCTCCTCCCATTCAGTGGAAAAGTTTTGGCTAAATTTATCGGAAAAATTTCCCTGCTAAATTTAGCGGAAAATATTCTCCGCGGTGGCGCCGGCACCGACGGCGACGACGCAACGCCGACGCCGCTCAAGCCGGAAACGGGCGCCTAAGAGCTGCGCTCTAAAATGAAAGACACATAACTTCCCCTGTAACTTGGAATTAGAGTGCAGCTTTTGAGGAGGAGGAGGAGAGGAAACGAAGACGAGGGCCCTCATCCATACCATCTCCTCCTCCTCTCCTGCTCGCCTCCCATTCAGTGGAAAAGTTTTGGCTAAATTTATCGGAAAATTTTTCCACTAAATTTCCGGGGAAATATTTCCGCTAAATTTGGCGGGAAGTTTTTTCCGCTAAATTTAGCGGGAAAGTTTTTCCACTAAATATAGAGGGGAATTTCTTCCCCTAAGTTTAGTGGCGAATTTTTTCCGCTAGGTTTAGCGTGGATATTTTCCCGCTAAACTTAGCGGATAAAACTTTCTGCTAAATTTAGCGGGAATTTTGTTTCGCTAAACTTTGCGGAAAATTTATTCTGCTAAATTTAGCAGGGAAATTTTCCCGCTAAATTTAGCGGGAAATTTAATCATAATGCAACGCGCGGTGACCCTCGTGACGTCACACGTGACTTAACGTGTGACGTCATCATGGGAAACTTCCCATAATGCAGCACGCAGTTACGTCGACGGCGATGCCGACGACGCTCAAGCCGGAAACGGGCGACTAAAAGCTGCACTCTAAAATGTTAATCGTGGAGAGGGAATATAATAATGCAATAATCGTCTCAAAAACAGCGCACTAGTCTTCAGTTTTGTTTTTATTTGGTTTTTTGCGGGAGTGATATGTGCGGTCGTCAGCTCTCGAGCGCGCGCTCACTGTTGAATCATAGTCCTGGCAACGAGCCGCCCGCTTTGCGCGACATCACTCCGCGGTTCCACCGGTCGGAGTAGCGAGGACCCGCGCTTGCTGGTTTCAGGACATGCTCCTCCCATCACCGGAGATGACTCCGGCGATCTTTGATTTTTTTTTCTTTTAGAAATTGGTTGCGTATTGTCACGATTTAGGATTTCTATACTTCGTTGTCAGCTTGGGTCCAGACGCAGCCGATGCTACAAGCGCGAGCTCCGCGGGCTTTCAGCGTCCCTGCCAAGCACGCGCGCTCGCGCAGTGCAAGCACTGTTCAGGGCCACACGCTCGCGCTTGTAGCATCGGCTGCGTCTGGACCCAAGCTGAAACGAAGGATGCTTAGAGCCAGCAGAGTGAGTTATCGCCATATTTAGTCGCTCTCGAAGACTCTCCTCGGGGGCGCCTTACGCGGCCGTCGCTACGAGCTGACGAGACAAATCAGACAGGGTCAAAAGTGCATCATCATGGTGATCGTCATTTTTCTGTACGTGTCGCTATCATCGCTGAACCGATCATAAACAGAAAAGGCCTAGTGACTCACACTTTTCACGATGGCCAGCTTTCTGGGACATGCTGTTTAGTTCCTGATTCTCACGACACGTGGCGTATCAACCTTGAGCAAGACAGGGTGCCTTCATACACGCGCGCTTTTGGTTGAGTGGTGACATCTCAGCCATTTTCTCGTGCAATCCTTTTTTGGGGGCGAAGCTGCTTAGGGTCTAGCCTTGTCCGTCCATCCATCCGTCCGTCCGTCCAACGTCCGTGCTCACATAAAAAAGAAAAAAAAAGATGTTTGCGCAGTCGACAGGATTCGAACCGGTGCGGGGAGACCCCAATGGATTTCTAGTCCATCGCCTTAGCAAGGGGTACTGAAACAAAAATTGAAATTTTCAAATTTCTGTTCGGAAATGGGTCAAGCATGACGTGTAATAACCGTAATTCATAATCGCACGTTTGTATTTTGAACGATTGGCTATATTTTTCGTTCCAAACGGTGCACTTCGAGCGAGCGCTCGAAGAGAAGCGAACGGAGGGCGCGATGCGTCATGGGATATCCGGCGCAAAACAAAAACAGAAAGAAAAGTTTCCCCGCATTCGTGACGTAGCAAGGCTGGCGGGATTATGAGCTTTGCCCTTGGTGGCGTTGTCAGCGTTGTGGTGGTGTCAATAGCGTCAGCGCGTTACAACCGAGCCGTTCGAAGTGCCCGTGGGGTGACGAGCGTGTGGCTGGCCCAAGAAGCACGTAGCTTCCACAGCACTGTCAGCTTAGGGCTGAACGGGGTGGGGAAAGCAACTTTTGTCCGAGTTTTGAGCGACTGGCTAATCTTCTAGGGGGAGAATGGCTGCATCCGGCTGCACAAACGAGGGTCCGCAGAAAGAGGAGAGTCCACTCCTTTCCGTCTTCTTTGACCATGTTTGGTTGCGGCCCCGTCACACTGAGGCAACACGACGGCAACAGCAACACAACACGTCGTCCAACAGTCGGGCAACCTGGCGTTCTGCTCCCGTGCAAAGGTCCGGACAAACCTGTCAGCATCGCGGCAACAGCACGACAACACGAACGACAACCAAAATGTTGCCTTCGGTATGACAGCTTTCGGCAACAAAAACAGCAGCAACTCGTGTTGATCAACGCAAAGGTTGCCCTGATCGCTGGCTGAGCGAATTTCGGGCCAGGCAACACGACAACATAGATAGCTTCTGATGGTAGAGTTAGTCCCCTATCAATAACGTCTTACTCAAATAAAGGCTTGGAAAACGTTATTTAACAATTTAGGGCTGGCGTGCAGCTAAAAATTTTTTTATTAATGTTTTTGCTTACGGAAAGCGATATCGCCTTAACCACTCTCGGCCACGACTGCGGGACGAGTAGGGTGCTCCTGAGATGTAGTAGTAACTCCGCGAAGCTGGAGATGTCATGAATGAAACGTTGCATGTAGCCGCTAACAGCGTCTGTACACGAGAGGGCGTTGCGGTCAAATGCGTATATAATCGCGTTATCCTTTGCACGCATTGGCTCAACGTTTATAGACGAGAGGGCGCTGCGGTCAAATGCTCAAATGCGTATATAACCACGTTCCATACCACACATTCTCTTTCTGACACTGAACCGTTGACTTAAGCGGTGGAGGTGCGTTCCCTCGGCTTCTAGCGGATCCAAGCTGATCCGCTAGAAGAACCACTGGCTCTGCATTTCACCGACCATAAAGCAGTAATAATGAAGTCGAAACGCAACCCGGAACTCAGCACTACCTATGAGCAATAAAAACAAATCAGCACCATCAGCACTACCTATGTACAATAAAATCAGTCTCATCAGCACCACCAGAGCTTCGCCCCAATCAACATCATTCACCACGTGGAGACGCGGTCATTTTTCTCCAGCTACGTGCCTAGCAAGACAGGAACTTTTTGAATTTGGAAAATTACAAAAGAGCGTCTTCCAACTGCGTTGCAATAAACTTTACGTCAACAATAAATGTTTCATGCATGAAAATGCGAACATCAAGGTGTATGAATTGTTGGAAAGGACAGAAGGTCGGGCAAGACCACTCCATGGTCTGCCTCGCCCTAGCATTGTGCGAAGGGTAGTAGTTCTTCTTTTGCTCCCGAAATAATTAATGTTCTGTTTACTAATATCCGAAGTGTTATGCGAAATCGCTATGATCTAAGTTCTGCCATTGACTCTACCGGGGCTGATGTTGCAGTACTGACAGAAACGTGGCTGTCTAGCAGAAATTCATGATACCGAAATTGTAACTACTAACAAACACTTCAAAATGTATCGCACTGATAGGGAAGCTCGCCAAGGCGGAGGTGTGCCGGTTGCTGTCGCCGATCATATAGATTCCTTTTATTTGAATGTTGCGAGTGACCTCGGGACAGTCTTTGTTTGCCTTCCCGTGTATCACAAAACAATAGAGCTTGGGTGCCCGTTGCCGCCTTCTCTCAAGTGACGACAGCTTTCTGAACAAACTTCATGACGTAATCAGTACAGTGACTTTACGATCTCCCACACCAGACGTCATCCTTCTAGATGATTTTAATTATACAAATATTGCGTGGTCGGCGGAATCAGCATACGCAAGTCCGTTTTCGTCTGACAGTGACAAATTCATCCAATTATGTTCGGACTACAATTTCTCACAGCTAGTGTCTCACCCCACCAGAGTTACGTCCTCCTGTGCCTAGTGTTAGTTCTCGTATTGTCAACCTTCGCCGACCTTGTTTCCCCTATTACCTATTTACCTGCTTTTAGTAAACATTCATAGCTCTATTTTACCTTAAATATTACCACAGGTCATTCCCCGAGAATAGTTAAACCGATTCGTGATTACGGAAAAGCTAATTCTACAGCTATAAATAGTGAATCATGTGAATTTCTGAGTTACTTTGTGGAAATTTTCTTTGAACGTTCTGTAAATACAAATTGGTGTCTTTTTCGAAGCAAAGTTAACTATCTAATAATCACATATATTCCTGTTCGCACATTATCATCCCCTTGCTACAAAACCAGACTTAAACGGCTCGCCAATAAAAAGAAACGCCTCTTTCGTCTAGCCAAACGTTCATAAGAAGACCGTCATTTTAACGCCTATCATTGCTTCGAGTAGGAATATAAACGAGCAGTATTAAAAGTAAAAAGCAATACTTTTACTAATACGTTGCCCACAATTTTATCTACAAATGTTCGCCACTTTTGGAACTTAATCAAATCTAATGATAACCACGGTGATCTGAAACTTACAAACATGGATGGGGAACGAGTAGGTCAAAATGAGTGTGCATTATTGCTAAACGATATATTTATACAATCTTTTTCTTCCGCCGATGTTTCTGTGTACTCCATCTTTACTGGTCCTGACTTTGTGCCAATGAATCTAATATTAATATCATATGATGGTATAGCTACAATAATTAACAACCTCAAGCTCTCTTTTTCATCCGGTATTGACAGTATAAACTCTAAATTCTTAAAGAACACAAAGTCGTATTCATTAGCTATGCTATCAATGATTTTTAAGCAATCATTGGAGGAAGGCTGGACTTCCCGAAGACTGGAAAGTTGGAAAGGTGACTCCAATTCATAAAAGTGGCAACCACTCCTCACCGAATAACTTCCAGCCAATTTCTTTAACATCCATTCCTTGTAAGATACTCGAACATATATCATATATTCTAACCTCGCATGTTTCCTAAAAATTGATTATTTTTTTTCACTCCACTCAACACGGCTTCCGCAAATCATTTTCCTGCGAAACACAGGTTCCGCTTTTCACTTATAAGCTTCATTCTGTCCTTGATCGTGGCTCCCAGATAGACTGCATTTTTCTTGATTTCTCTAAGGCCTTCGATAAAGTTTCTCACCGGCTACTCCTATTAAAACTTAGCGACCTCAACATTAATCCGAATGTGCTACGCTGGATAGAATCGTTTTTAACCAACCGTTCTCAATGTGTCCATGCCAGAGGTACGAACTCTTCACTTTCTCCCGTAGCATCTGGAGTTCCCAGGGTTCTGTTTCAGTTCCGCTACTTTTCCTCACCTACAGGGTGTCCCCAAAAAAACAATTACAAGGTTGTTTTTTTATCGCAAAAATAAACTAGGCATTGCCGAACGCTCATTTTCCGTGCGAAGGTAGCGCTAGAGGTCACAACCAGATGCCAAAGGTTCAGCCCGATCCGATACCTTAATCAAAAGTTAAAAAGTGATTCTCTGAAAATTTCAATGGGAAAATGACGGCCGACGGAGTTTTCCAATACATGGGGCTCTATGGCACCAGAAACCGAAAACGGGCAAAAATGGGCTCCATTTTCCCATTGAAATTTTCAGAAAATCACTTATAACTTTTTATTAAGTTATCGGATCGGGCTGAAACTTTGGCATCTGGTTGTGACCTCTAGCTCTACCTTTGGGCGGAGGATGGGCGTTCGGCCATGCGTAGTTTATTTTTGCGGTGAAAAAAACCCTGTAATTTGTTTTTGTGACACCCTGTATATTAACGATCTGTCTGAATGTATCTCCTCTAATATTAGTTTATTTGCTGATCATTGTGTACCAGATAGAGAAATAGCAAATAACTCCGACATCTCCGTTCTCCAACCTGATTTTAGCTGTGTATATAACTGGTGCGACAAGTGGTTGGTGCAACTCAACCTTAATAAATCCATGAGAGTATCCCGTCATGCTAACATCTGCTCGAATTGCTACATTGACGATAAACCGCCTACAGTGTGTATCCTCATACAAGTACTTAGGTGTTCACATAACTTCTGATCTTTGCTGGGAAACTCACACTAACTGCGTAACTAACAACGCCAATCGCATGCTTGGATATCTCAAACGAAATTTCTCAGTCACCAGTGTCACTAAAACTCCTCTTATATACTACTTTAGTACGTACAGAAGCTTGCTTATGCATATTCTATCTGAGACCCCGGTCAAAACACTATCATTGCAACATTGGAATCAGTTCGAAATCGCGCAGCACGTTTCATACTCTATATATACCATCGTACATCCAGTGTTACTTCAATGAAAAATAGCCTAGGTTTACCCCACTAACGAACTGTGCACGCATATTTCGCCTGACTTTATTCCATAAGATTAACCGTAATAACCCTTTCATATGCCGTGAACTTCTAACTCCTACTATTTATGCTTCATCCCGCGTAGATCACCAGTACAAAGTCGGTATCCCCAATTACAAAACTAACACTTATTATAATTCCTTTGTTCCTCGAACTAACTCTGATTGGAATCGTCTTTCCGCTGACATAGCCTCCATAACCAGTATTATCGATTTTAAAAATGCCTTGTTTGTTTGTTTTTGATTCACCATTTCGCAATTTGTATTACTGTCATAACATTGTATAAATATTTTTGAAGTGTCTGAGCAAGTGTGCATTAATTACTGTATTATATTTTGATGTATCAACAACTGCACTTTTGTCTCCTTTTCCTTCCCAGTCCCCCCTGTAATGCCCTTCGGAGCCTTGAGGGTAAATATATAAATTAATAAACAAATCCCTTTATTTGTTCAGGCACCGACTGACCCCAATTATTTAGTTAAAGGGACCATGAAATGACCTTTTTACTTTTGCCAGATAACTTTTACATTAAACCTTCAACGTTCACTGAATGCCGAACAGGCATCCGTTTTCGTCTCGGTTCATTAACTTCTACACAATAAAATAATGAAATATCGACTTTTTCTTTCTCTCCCACTGACCGCAAAACAAGTTGCGGCGTAATTTTGACGGTCGTGACGTACGCTAGGACAGGAACCGGAAGTTCTCTCGGCTGTAGAATGGGAGCGTCAGCGGCGGCGAGTTGGGGGTGCGCCGGTAGGTTTTACTGCGCTGATGGCGCTGATGTCACCGACGTATTTTCCGAATCGGCGCCCCTCATCGCCGCGATTGCCATGGACACATCGCAGCTGAGCGAAATTCAATGAGATATTTTTCGCTACAGCGACAGCATGGGACTAGTCCCATACGCCGGTATGCCTGTTGGGAAGTGCGGCGAGTCTTCCGTCGAAAACTCCAGAAGTCAACCCAACTGTCATTGTTGGTAAAAGGCGGCCCGTGTCAGTCGTTTGCAAAGCGACGTAGATAGAAACAAATTGCCGCGGCGTTTTTTCGCTGCCTCGGAGATGCAAGAGCGAGCCGACGTTAAAAAAGATACGTTTGAACTACGACAGTGTCAGCAAGAGCCACTTAAATACCTGTTCACACTCGGAGTGTTCGCGCGCGTTTGATGGAAGTGCTGTATTTACGCTGTTGGTAAGCGCTTCGGGACCGATATTTTACGATTGCAACTCGATACTGACTTGACACTCGGCAAAGGAAGGTTGGACCGGCATTGCACGTAGCTCCCACGAACTGTTATAGCTCGAGAGTGACGTGCAGTCGTGGCAGAATAAAAATGGCATACAAAGTGTACATACCGTGTTACGAAGGTAATCCATACGGCGTTTATTCGAGCTCTATATCACACAAAACAAGAAGATGGAATCGACGAAAGTCCCTTTTCGACGACAGTGTTCGTCAACACTGCCTCGGAAAACAAGGAAATGACAAAGGGAAGAGATTGACCTCACCTCTTAATCTAAAATTGAGGTCAGCGATCAAACTATAATACGGGAAGGGTCCACAAGGGTCGCGCGGGCATATTCCATTCATTCAGCACGCCAGCCGGTCGTTGGCACTGTCTTGGTCAAGTACCGTCGAAGCAACGCTGCGGAAAGGCTGCTAGGCCTATCCTATCTGCCAAACTTCGTTGCCGTTTCAGCTTGTCTCGGGTGTTTGCGGATCCAGCGTTCTTGTTCGTCGTGGTCTGTTTCAAGTACTTTTTTCTTGCTGCTTGAAGTCGGGACGCGCGAGAAGAACACGTAAAAAAAATAAACGTTCGCTGGTCGTCGTGACCACGGTGACCAAGCGACGCTGTCGGCCATGCTGATTTGATCGTAAAAAGGACAGCCTGGGACAGCTCCGGAGCTGGCTCTCAGCTTCGTTTACCGCACGATAGATGGCGCTTGGATCTCAGCATTATCAAATTTGGCAATTTTCGCCACACATCTCTAATTATGCTACAAAATGTGGATCTGAATATTATTTAACAAAACTTTTAGGAAACATTTGCCGGCTATTTATTGTTTATGATCGCGGTGCTGGTGAGGTAGGCGCTTACCCAATAGGCGACGTGGATTCGGCTGACGTGCTGCAGTTCCGCGGATGCATAGCAGTCATAGCAGTGAAAAGGCAGAGTGCTTTCGAAGGAAAGAAGGCGCAAAAGAGTCCAGTTTTCTTTTAAAAGTTCTATATCAAAGAATTTTTTTGGCTCCCTATTTTTGTGCTTTTGTGTTTCTTTTCACACCTTTTACGACGTCCGGTGGATGAAATTCGATTTCAGATTCATTTCATGGTCCCTTTAATCTAAATAAATAAGCGCGCATGTTGCGCCGCCTGAGGAGCGCCAAGCAGCGAAAGCAGACGACGCTGGTGGAAAACGACCTTCCTCTAAACATCAGACCGTTGCCGCTACGCGGCGTCAGATTTCCGCTGGAGTCGGATGACTGGATCCAGATGCTATGCCTCCAGTCATAGCCTCCTCGATCAGTGTTGCCATTTTAGCGATTTTGTCGCCGGAGACCCAGCGATTTTCTATACATTTGGCGACGAATTTTCTTGAATTTAGCGGCTAGCGACATTTTTAGCGACTTTTGGTGTTCAACCGTAATCTTGTTATTTTGAACAATTTTAGAGATGCTCGCGGAGCTAAACCCTTTTGGCTTCTCTAGCCGAGGTTAGCTGCGGATATATGCTCAATTTCAGCGGCGCGCTTAAAAACAAATGTCAATACTGCCAGGCACTGCAGACCATCTCTCCCGCGCCCACGTACCCACGTGCTCTCCGCCAAACGTTGCTACCGCCAGCCAAAGAGTGCAGCCCGCTTCTCGCTGGCCTCGCTGCATCGTTTCGGATTCTAAAACCAGGTTCGAGACCAGTTCTGTTTGACTGCGTTGCGGTAGCGAGAAACCAGGACATTCCTGCTGCTTTTATCGCGTGCCGAGATGAGTTCCTTGCAATTGGATTCCACGCTTCGCCACGGAAGACGCAGATGTGCCGATGAACTCGCTTTCGGTTCTCGACGCAACGCAGTCAAGCGCAAGTGTCTGACCAGGTTGTTGTTGTTGTAATGACAAATCGTGAAAATGGGAAAAGCCCGTGCGTAAATATTATCCACCCATAACGGGGGAAAGACTCGCACGGGCTGGGGAGAGAGGAGTGAAAGAAGAGGGAGGAGAAGGGGAAGGTTGATTTTGATAGTGGCGGCATATTAAGATATTCAAATAGTTAGTTGCAGAATTGGAGGGAGGGGGATGCCTAAAACCACGTTAAAAAAGAAAAAAAAGAAAAAAGCTTAGAATGTGCGGTGTGAGTTAGGATACACCGGATAAAAGTTTTTGAGACACGAAGTGTCACACCAAGCGGCATAAAAGTCGGGTGGCGTATAGTTTCATCCGCGTTGTAAACTACACATGCTCACACTGGAAGAGGAATTCAGGTACTCTTACAGGTATCTGCAGCAAAAAAGTACTAAACTGTGGCGGAAAGCAATGGCGTCACAGCTGAGATGCGAGGCCACTTGCTTCCAGGAACTCTAAAAGTGCTCGAAAGGTGTGTTCTGCGAGGCGCTTGCCCCCGTTCGGGAACATCAGTTGGCGGGGCGTTGTCACCGACGTGCAGGATGTTTGCAGGGCAGTGTGAAGCACAGTTCGAGCGCTGTTGTATTTCGGACACGACCATAGCACGTGTTCGGTGTCCTCCAGGGTCCCGCAGCTGTCGCAGTTCGGACTATTTTTGCGTGAAATCTTGTGCAACGTTTTTGCCGTAAACGGGCAGCCCGCTCTCAGGCGATGCAGAAGGCTAGACTCCTTTCGGCTGAGTTTCGACTCCGGTAGGGGAGAAGGAGCATTGCCAGAGGCGACACCGTCATGAGGATGTCCCATTCTTGTGATCAGATGGACAAGACGCTTGGCCTCACTGAATCGGGGGATGAAGTATTCTGGGGTCTCCTGGCCATGAGCCTTAGCCGCCAGAGAGTCCACCTGCTCGTTGCCTTTGATGCCACAGTGAGATGGAATCCATTGAAATGCCAGCCTCCATCCCTTGGCTTCAGCTTTGCGGGCTACATGAGCAGCTTCCTTTGCGAGTGGTGGAGCATCTTCCAGGTTTTCAAGATGACAAAGGGCACTTCTGGAATCTGTTAGTATAACTGCCGCTTGAGGCTCAAGTACAAGCAGCGCCTCCAGAGCCTTGCAGATAGCTACTAGTTCCGCAGTTGTTGACGTTGTATGAAAATTAAGCCTACCAGCTTGCTGCACCGCCATGGACGGGATCAGAAATGCCGCTGTAGATGTTGCTGTTTCAGGCTTAGTCGACCCATCAGTGAAGACATGTAGCCAGCCATTATACCATCTATCTAGGTGATCCATAGCGAGGGAACGAGCTACGATGGGAGCGACAGATGACTTTCGCTGGAAGAACGGTAGAGTACCAGTCACATTCAACGGTGGTAAGGTTGTGTGGGGTGGTGTCGGTGGGAATCGCCTTTTGGGTGGTCCGATCTGGTCCTCGAATTCTATTGTGACAGTTCCAAGGCAGGATAGCGGCCGTGAGCGGAGTTTGGATAGTAGAGATGTCGCCGACGAGGCGTCTTGGAGTCGCACTAGATGGCGCATCGCTCGTTTTCTTTTGTGAAGCGAGATCGGGTCTTCTCTTGCCTCAACTAGCGTTGCTACATTTTCAGAGAATCGTGGAAGCCCAAGGCACAGTCGCAGCGCGCATCGATGAAATTGCTCCAACTGCTGTATCTGGGGTCTGCCAAGGTTAAGAAGTGGTACAGCGTAGAGTATTCTTGAGAGGATGAGTCCACGGTACAGAGCTAGAAGGCCCTGTGGAGAGAGGCCCGAGTTCCTTCGTCGGAAGCAGCGAAGAACGCCCATCAGCTGACGACACTGGATGAGTAGTCGCTTTGCTTCCGGGCGCCAGGTCACGTGGTTGTCGATCAGGACGCCCAGGTATCGTTGAGTCGTAACATGCTGAAGAGGAGTGTTACCTATCTTCGGAGCATTAGCTACGGGTCGGCTGGGTGTTCCGTTGGGACGGTAGCATAGAAACGCGGTTTTTGTGACAGAGAGAGTGAGTCCGAGGTCTTCTGTGGTCTTCACAACCTCGTCAAGTGCTCTTTGCAGCTGTGAGCCGATACTTTTTGAAGCCCTTGAAGGACCGACGCACCAGAGTGCTGCATCGTCAGCGTATATCGCAATGTGCAGAGCTGCAGGAGACTTGGGCAATGTTTTCAAAGAAAACGGAAGGGCGGCCATAGCAAGGTTAAAGAGGAAAGGACTTAAAACACTGCCCTGTGGAACACCTTGTGTCATCGAACGACGGCTGCTGACGGCGCCAGGAACTCGTACGAAAAAGGATCTTCCTGTAAGGAAGGCGCAGACGTAGCTGTACAATCTTCCTGTAATGCCGAAATGTCGTAGCCGCTGGAGAATTGTTGCATGTGGTAGAGCGTCAAATGCCTTGTGTATATCTAGGAACACACAATACACTGTCAGGTGAGATGCTCGTGCCTCCTCTAAAGTGGATGCTAGGTCGCCAATTGCATCGGCGGTGCAGCGTTTAGCGCGGAATCCACAAAGTTCATCAGGCAGCGCACCTATAGTCTCCATATACCAGGTTAGCCTACGTAACACAAGTCGCTCCATGAGCTTTCCTACGCAGCTTGTCAGCGAGATGGGACGGTACGAGTCAAGTGATTGCGCTGGCTTGCCTGGTTTGCGTATAGGCACAACAGTAGATGTTAACCAGGCCTCAGGAATCTTAGCTGTGCGCCATATAGCATTAAATGCCTCTAGTATGGCCGAGTACTGTGATCTGTCAAGATTTCGTAGTGCCTGATGTTGCGACCGAGGGGTTCTCCGGGCAGCCTCATGCAGGGCCAGGCCAGGACCAGCCGCCGGCCGACTCCCGACACGAACATCACGAGACGCGAGAGGCCTCTCGCGACCAACTCTGTTTAATACATATATAGACCTTTTCTGTGTACTCTCGTCCCCAGCCACCTTATGGCACGTATCCGGTATGGGCGACGAAAAAATAATCCAACGTTTCAACCTGCAAATGAGTAAAAAAATAAAGGGGAGGCAAAACGGAAAGTGTGACGGTTACGCTTATATGCTAAATGCCTTCTATTGGCGTCGCGAGGGCAAAACAATGTTTTCGCCCATACTGGAAGTGACGTTAATTCCAGATGGCGGCGCACTGTGAAAAGGTCTATGCAAAGTCACTGAATCGTCCGGAAGAGCACATGCGACCTCCTGTTGGTACCTTTATCGGGTCGCTGTTCGGTACTCTCGCGGCTGGCAGCCAATGGTGGCCGAGCTGCCAACAAACGTCATGTTCGTGCCCCGCCCCACTCATCCTCCGAACACGTGCACACATACACGCACACCTGCAGCGGCGGCCGGGCTTCACCTTCAGGCACCAAGGTACCCTCTCCCTCGAAAGCCGCGCCGAGGAGGCCACGACAAGGGTCCATTGTCCACACGGGAGACGACGTTGGCGGAGTGCAGGTGGACGATCCCTCCATTAGGTGGCTTAGTGGCACAAAGGGTTGGCCGGAATATCCGTCAGTAGCGTCGGAGGCTAATCCGAGCCGAACACACCACGAAGGTCCCGCAGCTGGCGCGCCGTCACTCGGAATCCTCGGTCGGTAATCCCCGGTTCCTGCGTCGGCTGACCCCGCTTCAGGCCAGCTGTAATCGCAGCCAGAATGAAGGGTCCGGCTCAGCTCCGCGCCTAGGTGGGGCGACGTCAACACGGTGGTCCTCCGTGAAAGCCACGGCATCCCCTTTGTTGCCTCTCGCTTCGTTTCCGGGCAAAGCTGACTGGAGGCACGTGGCGACGATGCTCAAGGCGATCACCGGTTCCGCTCGGATTAGATAGGGAGGGTCTGGTCCGGGGGCCTTTCGTAACACTGATAAGTTACCCCATCAGGTCCTGGAGCACTTTTGCGTCTACACCGACGCAATGCGAATTCAAGCTCTGAGATCGTGAAGTCTGAATCAAGAGCAAGGGGAGGCCAGCTTCTACTATTCGCACTGGAATCCTTACCACTCTGGTAGCCTGGAGGCAGTGGAATGGGTGTCGCGAAGGCGTCAGCAAGTAGTTCAGCCGTCTCCTGCATTGTATGGCCAATAGCAATTGCTAGACCTGCGATTGGATGAGTTGGCATTTTTCTCGACGATAGTGTCTGGGCCATCTTCCATGCACGTGAAATACCTGACGCTAGTCCAAGGGAAGAGCAAAGTTGGTCCCATTGGTACCGTTGGAGCCGGGATGTGTGCCGGCGGAAAGCCGCATCAAGTTGTCGGTGCCTTATCCAATCTGCGGGATCGCTCGTTCTGCGAGCTCGCCGCTGGGCTCTCCTCCGGGCCGCCCGCAGTTTGAGGTACGTGAGGTCGGGACTAGGACGGGTGATAGGAACACGGATCGTTTTCGTAGCTAGGGATACAGCGTGAGCGATTGCAGAGGATGGGTCTTCTGCAAGGTTAACCACATGTCCTTCCATATGAGCCCTAAATGCATCCCAATTGGTGACGCGTACCTCTTTGTACATTGGCATCGGAGGTCTTGGTGAAGTGACTATTATGGGAACATGGTCGCTTCCCCATGTGTCGGGTTGAGCATTCCACTCTGCTGTTATATTCGGTGAAACAAAAGAGAGATCCAAGACACTCTGTGTAACCCCCGGTCTTACAAAAGTTTCAGTTCCGTCATTCAGCGCTTGAAGGTGTAAGGATGATGCTACAATCTCCAGCTGAATTCCTCGTCGTGTAGTCTGCCTGTCTCCCCATAGCTCGTTATGGGCATTAAAATCTCCAAAGATAACAAGGTGCCCCTTAGAGACATTTTTTATCTCTCGTAGCTCTTCGGGATCCCAGCAGACGTTTGGAGGAACGTAGACACTAATGATAGAGAAGAGTTCTCCTCTAGAGCGAACTGTCACACCGACGTATTCCGCTGCTCCTTTTGCGATTGAGGATAGGTCTAGGGGTTCTTGATAAATCCTTGCCCGGACAAATAGTGCCGCCCGAGACTGGCCGTCGTTTCGTTTTGATGCACTTAGGTATATCACATATGGCGCAAGTCTGCAGTCTCCAAGACGAATATTTGGCTCTTGAAGAGCCAGAATGTCTATTTTGTTTGCTAGAAGGTACTGGCGTAGGTCAGGAAGACGAGATCTAAGGCCACGTACGTTCCATTGGAGCACAGTGGGTAGTTTAGGTTTTCTACTTTGGGGCTTTCGACATCTTCCGTTGTGGCTCACTGTTGTTTGGTGAAATAGTGGTCCAACTGGCCAATGACGAATTGGATCACCCATTGTAGACCACATGCCCATGGTGTTTGTAGGGGTGTGAGAAAAGAGCATGCCATATGTGCAGCGGTTTTGATAATGGACAGCCAGTCCACATCTGGAGTCGGTAACGAAGATGGCTTTGGATTTGTGACATTCGTTGTTGAAGGCTTGAGATTGCAAACGTTCTCCTGGGAAGGCGGATGTGCTTGGTGAGTATCGTAGTCCATTTTCTCCGTTATGGGGTCGTTGCTGGGTGCAACAGCCTGCTTTTGTGGAAGGGACTTTGGTTTAGTGCGAGGCGACTGTTGAATTCCTTTTGCTATCATTGAATATGTAGTGCCGGTGACGGGTGCTGTGGCGGATGTTGAAGCGTATGATGCTGGAACAACTCCTTTAGTTTCCGGAACAGTGATTTTCTCGGGCACGATGTGTTCCTTTGTAGTCACTGTCTCCAGAGCTCTTTGGCAAGGGGTCGAAGCGCCGTCCTGCGTGGGATTACTTTTGGGGTTCTGTACAGCTGCTCGTGCAGTCCGGAGATCGACAGAGTTCACCTTCGAGTAGTGAAGAATGTCTCGTTCATTCTTCCATTTCTGGCATTTTGGGGATGTTGCTTCATGCTGTCCTCCGCAGTTCACGCATTTGATAGTCGTGGAGGTGCATTTCTGTTTTGTTTTTTCGTCAATTGTTGGATGCTTCTCACCGCAGCGGCTGCAGGCAACGGAACGCTTGCACGTGACAGCGTAGTGTCCGAAACCTCCACACCGGTAGCATTGAGTCGGTCGGTGGTGGAATTCCATCACTGGATGCCGGACTCGCCCAAGAAGAACATGGCTTGGAAGCTTGCTTCCGCGAAAGGTGATCCATACGCACTCAGAGGAGCCGAAACGACGTACTCGAGCGATCTCCGCATCAGACTGCAGTCGTCCAGCAATTTTTGTTTCAGGAAGTGCTACGTCTACGTTCTTGATCACACCTTCGACTGTGGGACCTGCAAGGCCCTCGTACGCCTTCACTGGAAGTCCGCAGAGCCGTGTGCATTTCAGCAGTGCTCTTGTGGTGAATCCATTTCTTACATCCACAGCAATTAAGTTCAGACGCTCATTTGGTCTGATTTGGACAATGCACTCGGGGCACAGAAGATCTAACCCGTCTGACAGCTTTAGGCTGCTCAGACTGCTGATGCGGTCACCTTCTTTTGTTGGCACAAATATCACGGTGAGGCTTTCGGTCCGGGGGCGTCCTTTTCCGAGTCTTGACTGGACGTGTCCTTGTATCGACGTTTTCGGGGAGCACGGGCTGGATACCATTCACCGCCGTCGTCAAGAGCAGCATCCGAGTTTAGAATCTCGCCGTCCGAAGAATCCTGGGCGTCCATTATGATTGGGTCATTGTCCGTAGTTGCAGGAATCTTACTAATGGTGGCTTCGACGTTGGGGCTCAAGTTGCTGTTCTGATCAGTGTTCTGGTCAGCGTCGTCTTGGTTGGCGTTAGGCATGATCGGCCGCCGGCCGAAGTGGTTACCCACTCCGGAACGAGGCAGAAGACGTTGTAGAGGCCTCTTGGTTAGTTGGGGATGCAGGGATGACGAAGATTGAGTGAGAAACAACCTAAAATGCGGAGGTCTGAAAAAGCTGGACTGCTGTCAAGGTCGTTTTCTTCTTCTGTCTGAACCGGCCTTAAAGCTTCGGTTCGCGTTTCGATCCTGAGATGCCGAAAGTGAAGTACAGCCAGAAATTCAGAGATGAATGGCTCCAAGGATCCTATGCTGTGCAACTGGCTGGTTTGCAAGACCAAGAAATGTGGGACAAAAGTTGCCGAGTGCAAATATTGCAGGTATGAACTTGGGACCAAGTACTGTGTGTACTCAGAAAACTGGGTTTATTTAGGAACAGTTATGAAAACGTACATAGGTACAAACTCGGGAGTACTCTGAGTGCGAGCCGGATGCCCATCCGGCCGCCTCGATGGTCTCGGTAAACACAATATGGCGGATACTCTAAAAAAGGGGTGATGTCCATCACGCTAATGCTGACTCTAACATGTGGATCTCGGGAAGCACCGGCTGACAGAGAAACACAAAATACCTGAGATATGATTATTTGAGATTCACTTACTTTAAAAGGGTTTAATAAGCCTTTGGGAATTCAGCGACTATTTTAGCGACTTCCTGGCGAATCTAGCGACTGTTTAGTGACTTTCTGATCTCAATTTAGCGACGCCCGCAAAAAAGTTGGCAACAATGTCATCGATACTCACAAAGCCTGGCAGTTTGACGACGGAGCCATAGAGCGCCCGGTCGCAGATTTGGAGCGCCAGGATCTGGTAGCACAGTAGAGTGCCTTCATGCCAGACATGCAAGGTAAATTTTAAAAAAAATAATGAAGTTAAGTTACTGAATATTGGTCTCAAAGGTAATTTGAGTAGAGTAGAAGTTACTCAAATGTAAAGTAATTGAGTAAATTACTAACTACCGAAACAAAGTAGCGAATTACTTTTTTGAGTTACTTTTATATTTTTATAGTAAAAGAGAGTACTTAAATATTTGATTCGTTAGCGGAGAATTCTGACTAGCCAAATATAAAGCGACTTGTGTTTTCTCACTACATAACGTTTTAATCGATTTGGCTCCGCTTCTGTTGTGAATAATTGTTTCTGTACCCTTTTGTTTTCCGGTCAGTGATTGCTACGGCGGATACGTAATTTCTATCTTGAGGTTTCGCGCTTGCCGTGAGCTTCATTTTGCAGACAGTGTTTGCTTGGTAATACGCGTATGCGTCAGCGCTCTATCGCAAAAAGTACTTGATACTTTTTTAGATAGCATCTAAGAATAATTCCGTATACATTGTCAATTCTACGGAATACGACTCTCGCTCATTCCGTGCAAACCGGAATATAAGCTCGGACCGGAATTTAACATATGTCGACACCCTAATTTACAAGTTGCAAAAAGCGAAAAAGAAAAGGTTTTATGGCAAGAAAATGGAACCTAAAGCGCGAGACACATGGACGGCAGAATCGTCCGATCCGACGTCCGATCCGACAGTCCGAACGCCGCTCCGAATTGCCGCACGCGACAGTTTGAGACACACGCTTCCGACCTTGCATGCGACACGACGATCCGTTTGGCTCCGCCCAGGAGATCCAAGCACTCCAGCGGAGGTCCGCGTTCATAGATCTCTGGTCCCAGATTGACGGTCTAGCTCGCACGAGCGAAGTTAGGAGCTCGTTCTCGCTAGCGCGTGCATTCTTTGCCGGGGCCATCTTTTTCGAATGAGTCAACGGGATCCACGCGTCCGGCTTCCTGTCGCCCGTCCCGCCAGACACGGTACGTCATCATGACGTTCGCGCTAGCTGTGCTGTCATTGGCTGGACGCATCCGACAATCCGTCCGCCGTGCGAAACTATCTGGCGCGTTGGACGCACGTCGGATCGCCGATCCGACGCCTGAAGCGACCAAATTTTTCGGATCAGGCAGTCGTACTGCCGGATCGGACGTCGGATCGGATGGATTTTTCGCGCATGTGTCTCCTTGCTTAGAAAGCAGCGAGTAACGAATTTGGCCAAGCATACGGAAGGACGAGGGTCGACTTTTTCGAGTCCATTTTCAAAAATAAATTCTACCTATATTCCGGCTTATACGGTAAAGTACAAATCAATTAGAGGCTATGTACTTCAAGTATCGTAAGTACACCGGGTGCAATGTACTTGAAGTAAAGTACTATAAATGCAACATGTGCGTTTAAGTGATACAAATACTTTTAACACAATCTTTAGCAATACGTA